>VZSC01008138.1:0-20792 GCA_013398225.1 Steatornis caripensis | reverse complement strand
CCCCCCCCCGCCAAGCCCCCAAGCGCCGCGGGGAGGCCGCGGGGCCGTGGCGGGGCCCGGCCCGCGGGGAGACGGCGGCCTCGGTGCTGAGGGCTCCCCGACCCGGCCTCCTCTCCCGGAGCAGCGGCCCCTCCGCAGTTAAATTACCGCGTCATCCTCCCGCTTGGGCAGGCCCCGCGCAGCGCAACGCGGCGGCTGGCGGCCCAGCTGCCGAGGCGAATCCCAGGCTCCGGGAGCACCCGTTAGCACCGCTCGGCCTTACCCATTCCCTCTCGGGCTGCCTTACGCGCGGACAATTCAGCGCGACTGGGGGCACGACCGGCCCCCACGAACCGCCTGAACTGCGAGAGGCGGCCGCGGCCCGAGCGCGCTCTGGGCCCGGACGGGCGCCGAAGGAGCCCCGCGGCGGCGTGGCCTGGGAGGCAGCGGCTGCTTGCGGAGACGGGCCAGTAGGTGTAGCGGGTTTACTCCACGTTACCTGATGGGAAAATCAGGAGCCGAAGGCAACGTTGGGGTTTTTTTCTTTCAGCTAAAAATACTGTTTTATTTTTAGTCCCAAGACCCATATTCGTACACGATGCAGAATAACCCCATGTGGTGCCTTCAGCCTGAAAAACTATTCTTAGCTGTTACGTGCTATTGAAGGTGCAACTGTTTTCAGCTGAAACAATCTCACTCCAATCGTGATTTCAGCCACAGTCCCCGTAGCCTTCTCCCTCCTCTTCTAGGTGAATAAATACTTGTCATCGTGCACTGAACGCCAGCCAAAAATGATGCAGCAGTGAACACAAGTGATTCCTCTGAGCTAACAGGTTGAAAGCCTGTAATGCTTAGGACATATTTTTAGCTGAGAGCAATGTAGGACTGGACTACTTCACCCAAAAAAATCTTAGAATGAATTTTCTCCTTTAGGAGGCTGGTATGTAAAAGCAAAGCTCCCAAGCAAAGGGCTGGCCTCTGATAAGCTACACCTGATCCCCCTGGTTGTTGTCACACAGCTTGAGCCAATACTAATAATGGCACGGGGCAGGAGGGAGGCAGGGCTGCATTCCAAGCTCTTGTTCTGAACTTCCAATTTCACCGCAGAAGTGGCTGTGCCTCGTTACTCTAGTTACAGAACTTGCGTTTGAGCAGTCAAAAATATTCTCACATGCTCTAAGACAAGCTTTATCTGAGATGGGAGAAGTTTAGCACTTCAGGAGATTTTTTTCTCCCAGTTAGCACAAACATTATATTATTGAGACAAAAAACTCAAGTGTTAGAAACATACCTCATCTGCAGAACTGGCATTTTTGTAAAATTTCCCAAGGAAACTCAGGTGGCTTTTTTTTTTTTTGTAATAGTATCTTAAGTACTCTACAACACTCATTCAAGCAGAACAGGGAGACTCTCATGAAAATTGAAGACTGTACCTCTGTGGTTAAATTCCAGCATGGTTCAATTACAGGACTTCAGCTGATGTTGTCCAGGTGTGAAATCACCCCAGCAGCTAGTCTGACATTCACTAGGGTACTGAGGGCGTGAAGGACTTCAGAGCCCTCTGGATTACCATGCCAATTCATCCGCACTGTTAAAAATCCAAGCACAGGGAAATGGCATCCCTGACAAACCAAAAACCTTCCATAGTGACCCATCGTTTGCATCAGTCCTGGCTTGGAAGCAAGAGCCTACCTCTCTCTGTACAGCAGAGGAGGTACAAACAGAGCACAGCTTGGAAAGGGTAAATAACGGTCACAAAGCAGCCCAGAAGATGTGGCAGAGTCTGCGGTGTGTCGCCTCGCCACCCCTGCTTTTCCTTATTTGGAAAAGGGGCTCTCCTGTTTGTCGAAATACCAGGGGTTTTCTCTGAGAAGAGCCAATGTCTTCTTGGCAGTCTGTTTTCCACGAGAGCGGAGAGCCATCCTCATTTGTCACATCCCTAAACGTAATAAAAGCAACAGACAAGGCAGGCAGGTGAACGTCGGACTGCAGTTTTTGAAGTCCGTCACTTCAATGGATCTGTCACCTCACATGGCTTATGCCATGAGACAGACTACCACAAATACACTGCTACTTCTGCGACACCCAGTTATTTTAAGATATCCTTCCCAAATGTGGCAAGCTGATCTTGAAAAGCAACAGTAAAGCACTCCGGTTGCTCCAGTCCCTCTCGCAAGGGATTCATCTGGATGCTCCCGAAAGGTTAAAATTCAATTTAGTCACCTTAATCCTCACAGCTAAAGCCTGAACCCTAAGCCAGAAAGAACCTGATTATTCTGTTCCTCCTGACTGTGTTTACACTGAGCTTTTTAGCTAAGACTTCCTGCCATCACATGCTGTCCCCTACAGCCAACGATGATGGCTGTGATGGAAACATTGGTCAGAACCACACTGCGATCTGAGTATCTGGAGAGGCTGAACCCATCCTCAGTGCTGGCTGAAGTGTTAGTGACTCCTCTACCATACATCTCCTACTCCGGGAAACGTTAAACAAAAACCTTTCAGGGGTCAAGGAGTACCTGGAGTTCCCATTCTAGGAGATGAGTGACTCGAGGCAGGTCTTTGTCCTTTCTGTGAAAACCACATAGCCACAACAGACTTTTCATCAAACTTCGCGACTTGCCACCACAAACAGACTCGGAGTCGCTCTGGTGGATCTCAGGAGTGCCAGACCAGCATTGATGAACCAGCAGGTATCAGTAAGAAAGCTGGGATTGCCAGGCCCTGTCACCTGTGGTAGCATCAGGCATCAAAGGAAGACAGAGCAGCAAAGACTATAATATGTTAATTATAGGTAAATAAAATAAAATACGTGTCATCAGTTGGTATTAGATGGGACATTTAGCTAGACAATTTTTATTTTTAGTACTTTTGCATAACCCAATGGCATTTTTATTCAATCCAATAGTTGCCAGCAAAACAGAACAATTTAGAAAGCAGTTCATTTCCCAATGACAATTTTTGCAAAGCTAATTTCAAAACTCACATTGCTGCAACTTCAAAATCCAAAAGCACTCACTGTTTGACACGCTGAATAAAGGCCCTAACTAACAGCACCTATTTGAATTGAACAATACTACAGACACACAGCTCGTTTCCTTACTGAAACTTGTCAGCTGGAGTTGACTCAAATCTATTAAAGTAAAACCACTCTAAGCTCTTCTTCCACCCTCTCCTCCTGCTGCCCCAGGCTTCTCACCCAGCTGCACGTGCAGTGCAGCACAAGTCAGTAGCACTTGCTATGCTGTGGAGAAAAAAAAGAAAATAAAGAGCTGCAGTGTTGCAATTTTTCTGTGAAATATGAGACTGAGGGAACTTTCACCCTGGTTTTACCTGACCTCTGAGACCCGAGGGTTCACAGACAGATGGCAAATGCATCGACCACCACCAACACACAGAGCAGAGCTGCACTGGATAGAATAGTTACATCTTCCATTTCATCACTGGATCATACCCAAAATGATGCATGGTTAAACCTCCTCTTGAGCACTGTGCTCCCTCCCCCCCACCCCCAAACTAGCCATGCCAGCAAAGCTTATCAGATCAGCAACAGCAGAAACAAGACACTTGGACACATTTTCAGATGTCCATGTATTTTTTTTTGTCCCTTCTATAAAGGCAGAAAGAGGAAACACAAAGGCAAATCTGAAGCAACCTGCCCAGCTCCCAGAGGGGGCCTACCAGGGCTTAGACACAGTGCCTTTTTTTTTTTTTTTTAAGATAAGGGAAGGCAGACAACCTTCAGATGTCAACATTTAGCAGTGGGCAATATTTCAAATATTTACACAGCCATGTCCCTTTCTGAGGAACTGCAAACGCTAGGGCTGTACTGCTGTACAGAAGGGGACGTGCTATCAAGACGGGGCTGAACACTTCCCTCGCTCATCGAAGCCAGGACGCCGAGCTTTGGGGATCCCTGCTGTAATTTGTGAACAAAATTGTATATTCTGGGACCTAAAAGAAACCACAGACAAGACCAGAGATAACAATGCTTTATTCATACATTTCAGCAACAGGAGAAATAACTGAAGATGAAATTATCTGCTTTGTTGTAAAGTATAAAAACATTTAATTATAAATATTTAGCTAAAAAAGCGTGATTTATCAAATATAATCTGTGAAGATATATATACACAGTTGAATTGTTTAGCAAGTCTTTCACCTGACATTAAAGAGTAGAGGTTTTTCTATTTATTATTCCACACTCACAGTTTAGTGCTCACAGTTTAAGAAGCAAGACAGACAAGTGAAAAGATGACTGGTGAGTTTCATTCTGGAAAGAAAAAAACCAAAATGTGTGAACTGGGGCAATAGCAGAGGCAGAATCTGAGCAACTCCATGTTTTGAGAGAGGTCTCTGAGGGAACACAGCTCCCCTGCCATGACCTGCAGCGTATATACCCAGACAAGCAGTGGGCATTTTAACATTTGCGGGCAAGTTTCCTGTGTTTGCAAAAGAAAATGGCTCATAATATAGTGCAAGCCTTCCGAATTCAGTTCAGCTAAACATGCTCACCTTGCTGCTCTTCCCTTCTTGAGCAGGGATTGCTCAGTGTGCTGGGCTGGTGTTACCTGTCATGACTAATGAAATCAAACAATGTCACTTTCGTGATTCAGGATATGAGCAAATTTCCAAATAGAAAACCCCAGTGTGCCCTCTGATTGCATTGTCCAGCTAGCAATATCCCTTAAAAACAGATACAGCTGCCTAAGGCTGGAAAATACAGTGAAGCCGTACAGTACGCTAAACATGATGGAATGTGAAAGAAGATACATGGTCAGGCAACCCAGTTCTCTATTCCTAGTTTAGGAGAGCCAGCTTCCTCCCTTCGAAGTCTTGGGAAACCTCGCCTCTTATTGGAAGGTTTGTTACTATGGCACTTCACAGAAGAAAAACTGGAAGACTCTCCAAATGCTGGGCAGCAGAAAATGCTACAGGAAATAATCAATTTGATCTATGTCCCTAGTAACTATCTTTCTCTCTTCACAGTGTTTTCACAGTGCCTGTTGGCACGGGGCTTTGAGGAAGAAGAAAAGGGACAGTCAAGGATGCGCAACAACACCCAACAGCAGTAGAAACATACAGGAAGTCAAGCCATACTTTGTACACCCTGATTTACACAAGACCTCACTACTTGCCTGTAAGCAAGGAATGAATTAATGTGGGGTTAAGAGTAAAAGGATGTATAGAAAAGAAGGAAAGAATGAAGTAGGCAAACACGACACTTGTCAGTGCTCACCATGATTTGCTACCTCCTGTCTCTGCTTCAGGGTAACACGCTCCTGACAGTTCAGAGCAAACAGCACATACACAGCTCTTACGATTCACATCGCTATGAATGCATAGTAACTGCAAGAGTTGTGTCCTTAGAAACTCAGGAGGATCTTCAGGAGAGGAAGGAAGGCTAGCGAAGCTGTAACAAGTTTTAGGCAGGATCCAGGCAGTTCTCTCCAGGTAGAGCCCTGATCTGGGAAACGTACCAAGTCATGTGCAATCTCGGAGTGCGTATTGGCTGGTTACTGGGTAAATGCAGATTTTAACTCCCTGAAAGCTGCTCGGCGGTGTTTCCTTTCCTCCTCTTCCCGCTTTCGCTCATCCTGCTCAGCTTTTATCTCCGCTTCAAACTTACTGGCTGAAGACAGGGCTTGAACCTTTGCAACAGAGAAAATGAAAGTGCATCAAGCCTTGCATCAGAGGGGGAGCCGGAGCCTGAACTGCTCCCAGATGAGCAATGCAGAACTGTTTGCTGCACCTCCCTGTGCTTGCTGGGGAGCTGTCAGGATGGGTCAAGTATTAATTACACTGCAGTGCTTGGGTATTTACACCCAATACCTGTTAGCTCGCTTGACTTTAACATCAATAAAAGAAAGGTCATATTTTAATAAGTCACTAAGAAGTGACCAAAACAATGCCGTCAGTACTGGGTCACATACATTCTTTCTGTAAGCAAGCAGCATGGCATAAATTGTGAGTACACAGTGGGAGAAACTACTGCAGAAAACAGCTCTGAACCACAGCCAAATCTGAGAACATCATACTACACCACGGATAATCTGCAGATCAAAGAGACATTGTTTATTCGCTGGCTATTTTTCCAGCTTTCATCTCAGTACATCTGCTGTGCAATAGCTGTGTTATGCTCTTGGGAAAAAACTTCTTATATAAACAAGCAGGATTATTTTCTATCCAAAAGAGCTTTCAAAAAGGGTGCTTTGTCAGCTTCAAATGGTGCAAAGCTCTTTCTGCCAACCCCAGGACCCTGTGGAACAATTCTGATTTCAAAGGTTACAGAGAGCTGCTCGAGAGAGAGATGTCTGAAATCCTATGCTTGAAAATACTCCATTCACCACTGAACTCAGAGTGTTCATGTTGAGGGAGGTTTTGCAAAATGGGAAACTTAGTCCCATTAGTTTCCAGGATGCTTTTGTCTTATAAAAGCAGTCAGCCAGCTTAGTCCCGTAGAGCTCCCAGCCAGAGAGACGCAGGTCAGCCAGTCAGCTCTACCAGGCTAAGACCCACAGCAGAGACAGTGCATTAAGCCATTCTAGTGTTGACTGATCTGCAGAAGGCGGCTGTAGCTGGAGTCCAACACAGAGTCTTAAGGGAAAGGATACGGCTGAGTTTAAGGGGAGGGCATGAAATACACTTCCTTTCAGCTAGGGAGAAATCCAGCAGTATCTTCTATTGAAAAGCAAGCAGGGTCAGTGTCTCAGCAGCAATTAAGGCCTGTGTGCAGAGTTTTTTTTGTGTTTCATTGTGCCACACCATACCTTTGCTTCAAAGAAATTCTTGGCTCCTTTGACTCCCTCAATGGAGACATCGATCTCTGCGAGCTTTGCGAGAGTCAACAGGCCGCTGTCCTCCTCGAGTTCCCCAGCTGCAGCTTTATGGAAAATCAGCAGGAACTAGCAAGGCAGAGAGGAAACATTCAGGTTCTTCACTGAGGCTCAAACAACTTAAAATGCAAACAGCACAGACATTTACCTGGATGGGGCTGGAATTTACACTTCTGAGCAAAGGAAACCAGGTCTATATAAATGCAGTGGCACCATGTAGCTTGCGCTGCAGTGCCCTGGCTCTGGTACACAGCCCTGTTGGATTAAGGGGTAGAAATCCCACAGGGTTTTCTGGGGAGCAGAGCCCCGGTGAAGCACTGCTCCTACCAAGCCTGGGCTACTCCATGGCCAGAGAAAGGTGGCCACATCTCCACCTGCCTACTACAACCATATGGTGGGCTCAGATACACCTCTTTGTCCCCACACCCGAATGGCATGTTCGCAAGCTCCCCACAAGCTTCCCCAGTGTTCTGGGGGCTCAGATCACATCCCACAACAACTAAAGCAGGACAAAACCAGGCCTGGCTCACCCCTGAACTCCTGGGCCAAGCACCAGTGCACTCCTGGTAAGAGAGAGAACAGCAGCCCAAGTGCATGCACTTGAAAAGGATCTGCAGACTGCCTGGCTGCTATGAACCCTGCCTTCTGTCCTTCCCAAGGTCCACACGGTATGGGAGGGGAAAACAAAATCAAGGTCAAATGCACCAGGACAACCAAACATAGTTACTTCAACTGGTCCCTTCTCTAGGGCATGGCAAAAACGACTTAAATCAACACTTGGAGCTGTGTCTCAGCCTGTTCCAGGGAACCCCAGATGGTTTCGCTAAGGTGAACAAAGCCTATGTATTCCTATCACGCCCATTAAATAACATACAGGAGAGCTTCTCCAAGACCCATCAGAGGTCAGGTCAGAAGCATGCCCTTGTGATACCTAGAGTGGCTTGAATGAGTGTTTTGAAACCTTTGTCCTGCCCTGGACCATAGCCGTTTAACAACTCCAGAGTCACTACAGCAGAGTGCATATTGGCAAGTGAATTGCAGAAGGAAACAAACAAACAAAAAGCCGTATTACCCTCCAGGAAAGCACACTTTCTTTTTACTCAAGGAACAAGGCCTGCCCGCTTAAAAATAGAGAACTCTGCACACCTTCAACCTGCTCACTGAACTCCAGTTTAAGATTTGGACGCTCTATGTGTAATTTGAGAGGTCCTGTAACTCCCTGTTATTCTTGGCCACCCCAGGAGGTGTCTCAAGGCTTGGCACAGTGCGGAAAGAACGGAGACAGAGAACAGAGACTTGGGTACAAAAGGAGCACAAGAAACAAAGCCGTGCCACCGCACGGCTTCAGTCCAGGGCAGAGGGCTGCAAATACCACGACGGCTTGCCCTGAAATCCGTTTGCACAGGAACATCAAACATATCTAGCGCTGTGCTCCTCAGACTGCCAGGCTTGGGAGTTTGCTTCCTACAGAGAAGCCCGAGATGTCCCAGAGGAGGGCAGCAGAGTCCCGGCATCCTTGCTGAAACAGCCCCGAATGTGCTCGCCTGCTTCAATTTGCTCGCAGAAACTGGTGGAGATGCAAGAGTTTGGGAAGGCCTCCCATGGGGAAGGGTGTGGAGATGACGGCAGCACTGGCTGCCCTCTCGCAGAGGCAGTGTCACCAGGCATTGCTTCATGCAACAGCCTCGGAACCCGTGTGTGCTTGGCACACAGCAGCCAGAAAGCAGGCTGTGCTAGGGAAGGGAACATTTTCCCCCCCTCCAAACACATTGTGTAAGAAATTTAGTGGTGCTCTGCTGAATGGGCAGAACACCCTGCTCAGAAAGAAACCAAATCCTCCCCAAGATATCCTCTTCTCAGATCTGCTAGGCTCGGGCTAGTTCCTCTCCTTCTCCTCCACCACCAGCCATGGGGACACTGAGGGCTGGCAGCCAAGCTGGCATTAGTCATGGTTCCTCCTCACAGTTTCTGCTCCACCCTGCAAGTCCCACTTCCTGGCATCGGAAAAGGGCAGCGGAGGCAGCACAATCCTGAGGTCTGGTACAGCTGTTACCCAGGGAGGGACTGGAAACACCCAGCCATGAGTACAAGCACGCATGAATCATGCTGAAACTAGGGGATGGGGCAGCAATCCTCCCGTGGAATACGGGCTGCCACAGCCAGGAAGCTGAGCTCAAGCAAACCAGGGACTGAGTCACTGGTTTGGGCAGATACAGCGTAATGTCAGCCCCAAGGACCCAGCAAGGCAGATCCATGTGGCATCATGCAGGTTTCAGCCAGAGCTCAGGAGCAATCCTTCCTCATGTAAGCACAATGCCTGCAGCCCACCTCACCAGTTACTTGCCCTCGAGGTATCAGTCCTCACTAACCAACACCAGGAATCTGCTGCATTCTGTTTCCCGATGATGAGTTCCCATTCCCAGTCCAGCTCACACCCTTGGTGAGCTCAGGACACATAGAACACAGCTAAGCCTCAGGGAAATGTCAACAGAGAAGCTAAGTGAGTAACTTCGGTCTTTTAAATTCCCTGCTCTCAAGGAGGACATGACATACACTTTCCCCCCCACTGACCTCATAAGAGATAAGAGATATGTGCTCTCACATACTTCATGATCCAAGACCTACCCCACAGTGCCAGGTCTCACAGCAATGCTGCAGTTACACAGCCCCACTGGGCACCCTGCCGGCCTCAGGGATGTTAGGGAAGGTACAGGACTGACTGGCTACAGCAGACTTGCAGCAGCTTGCCAAAGCAGTGCCACTCAAGGCTGTGGTTTGCACCAACTCTGCTAGCAAACACTGGTGCAGGCACGGGGGACAGTGGTTTTGCAGGTTCTAGATAGCAGCTACAATTAGACATTACTATTACAGCAATTAACTCTGGTTTCCCGTGGTAACAGCAGAACCAGATGGTCAGAGGTGGGGTTTTTTTTCCCTTCCACTGTACCTAACCTTTTTAAGCCTAAATGTCTTTGCTTGAGTCACAGAGGAAGTCTTATGCAGTTAATTGTTGATGTATTGATGGAGCTCAAAGGTCAGTGGCAGAAGGCAGCATTCCTAACGGGGCCAGCAGTTCATCAGCAGCAAGTCAGAGCAATACAAGCCTGCTTTCCAGGTGACAGCTTACATGGGAAGGGAGGACACAACACTACTCAAAGCAACAACAAAATGTGACCTATTGCAAGTGAAAGAGGTCCTTACCAATTCTCTGGCCAGGCCACAAGAACCACCTCTTCAGGCAGTATGTCAGGACTCCACATTCTTTGGAGAGGCAGACACCCTGCTGCATTTGGACGCTCATTTAAACCAGGCTTTCTCCTTGTGTCGACACAGTGCCCCAAGTCAGCTTGGTCACCCACCACATCTTGCTCACCACCACTAACAAGAAGCGGAGTGGGGCAGGGCTACGGGGTGGTTCGGGTCTCCTCATCCACTGAGAAACCTGCCTCCCTGCCAGTCCTCTGCCCGAACACAGCAGCTGGGCACGGAGCATTTGCAACAAGGCGAGAAGCATCCTGCTCCTCTCTATCACAGGAAGCTTTGAGTACATGCCAAAGCTGCTGTGCAATTTCTCCCCAGAGCTCTGCCAGTGACACTCCTTCATTCCAACCCATGTGCCACTCAAGCTTGCATTTGCTTGACCATCGTTTTGCATCTGGCAAGAAGCTACAACAGCACCAGCTGCCACATGCCGCCTGCCAACAGCTGGCAGCACAGGCAGCCCGTGCTGGCTGACAGGCGGCCATGCAGGGGGCTCTGCTCCAAGCAGGTGGTGGCAGAAGAGGAGCTGCTCTGCCACTTGTGCTGCACCACTGGTGCCAGGACACCACGCCATCTTCCAGATCTTTGAGGATAAAGGCACTCTGTTCTACAGGAAACAGCCCCTGCAGCAAGCCCAGAGGCTGTCAGCCAGGGTGAAGGGTGGCCCAGGGTGCACACAGAGGGCTCCCTCCAGCCCATGCAGTGATTTGGCAATTGTAGTCTGACCTGGGGCCAAAGGCAAGGTGGTCTTCCGGCTCCACTAGATTCTTTGCTACCCCCAGTTCACCTCTGATCATTCAGGTCTCCTTCCCTGCCCAAAGGAGCTGCCAGCTTAGGGTTTTGCTGGTGTGAAGTGAGATGCTCTCATTTCCCAGATTTGCTTGTCTTTCCCCCTCTCTATGGGCCAGGCAGTCTTTGGCCTCTGCCTTCTACTGCTGCCCTCTTGCAGTGAAAGAAATGCAACAAAACCCTTGGGGGATGAAAGCAGGGGGAGATTGTGTGATGTGCCAGTACAGAGAGACAGTGCAGCAGCTCTGTGAGCTGCCCGTTACCCCTCACACCCCAACGGGACCAGCCACTCATGGGTCCTGGCTGCTCATCATCCCTCCCAGGCACTGCCAAAGGTCCCAGCACTTCCAAGATGAAGAACTTGATGTCCTGAGCTGTGGAGAGCTCTGCACCTCATCTCCACAACCAAGTCCCTACCATGCAAGTGTCATGGCAAGAGTGCAGCCCCTGCAGAAACAAGGGAGACCTGTTGCTCGGGGCCCATTGCAGCCATGCTCTGGGGCAGGAGGAAGCAGGACAGCAACACAGCCCTCCTGCTCCCTAAGGGGCTGTCAGTTAATTCAGAAAGCCACAGTGTGGTGTATGCTTCTGACTGAGACAGAAATCAAAGCCTGGGAGGAGGAGATGATGCAACAGGAGGTTTTGCTATCGGGACTCCCCCTTCCTGCTGAGATGAGTTGGGTACCCTTGAGCGCATGCAGGTGACTGCTCAAATTTCCTCTCTTCCTCTGCCCAGCAGCAGATCCTGGCCTGCCGACGCTGCTCCCAGCTCTCAGCACAGTAGTGACAGACCAACCCATCCACTGCGTGTGCCTGCTGAGCCAGCGCATAGTACCGAACTGCTGCATCACCACTTTTATTCCTCGCTGCAGGGAAGTGACCACCTCTCGTGAAGCCTGCTGTGGCTCGTCACTGCGTGATGCAGAGAGACCCCAATATAACATGGAAAAGGAAGCCTCCTGTGCCCTGCGAGACAAGCTGCTCCAAGCAGAGCCCTTCCCCTGCACCTGAAATGAGGCCTGAGCCACTGTATTGCAGAAGCCCAGCAACAAGACCTTGTGACGGAAGGGACATTCCACCTCCAGCTACAGCAGAGAGCTCTGTCAGCACTCCCAGGCAGCTGGGAGGGCTCAAACGTGCTCCCAAAGCAGACAGAGAGGTTGGAGAGCTTTGACACCAGATACCATTACTGCCACGTGGAGAGGGATGCTGACAGTGGTCCACATTCTCAAGCACAGCACGGCATGGGGAAGCTCACCTGCTCCACTGCACCCCACAGCTGGAGAAACATGGAGGGGACGGTGCCACCTACAGCCGGAGTAAAAGGCCTGGCTGCCTTCTTCCTCCGCCCCACAGCCACATCCCAGTCTGCTCCTGCAGCCACCCTCACCTCACGGAAACTCAGCTTCCCATCAAAGTCTTCATCCACCTCCTTGATCATGTTCTTCAGCCCCAGGTGGGTCTGCGGAGCTCCCAGCTTTTCCATCATCAGCTTCAGCTCCATCAGGTCAATGTACCCATCCCGTCCTGAGTCGTACCTGCGGGATACAAAGGGAAAGGGGTCAGCCCTCATCATCCCCCATATCCATCTTCCCAGAAGAGGAACCATGCAAATGGATAAAGTCACAGAGAGGTTCAAAGCTCGGGGGAGAGGGGAAGCTGCACAACACAGCCGGTGCTGAGATATATTAAGCTCAGGGAAGTAGCGGGCAGCTTTCAGAGCTGTCTCATCAGAGGGAGAAGTGCTCAGTGGAGCTCAGACCAAACCACCCACACAGAAGGAGCATGGAGGAACTTGGCTTCTCAGTGGGATTTCTATCTTACCCACTTGCATGTCCAGGACAAGGGTTACTTACACACAGCTTACACCATACACCAGCACAGTGAGGCAAAGGCATGCCAGAGCCAGCTGCTACCAGGGCTCCTGCTCATTTAGAGGAGAAACACGGAGCAGAGACCAACCAGAACCTCCCAGCAGAAAGCAGCTATCTTTCTTTGTAAGCAAAACACCACCCCCACCCCCCCCGCCCAGCTGTTAAGATCTTTCCTCTCTGAAATGGTTTTGTACAACACAAGCACCATGCTACAGCATCCCCAGGCAGGTCAGAAAGGCAGTCCTTGGGGTGCACAATTCTAGCTGGTGCCAGGGGCTGCACCACAGAGCAGGGCTGGCAGAGGAAACCAGTGCCCACCTCTAGGACCAAGGCTGGAATGGTACCTTGCTCCCAACGGAGCACGTAAGACAGCGAGGACTCCCTGCAGGAGGAGAGAGCGAGCACCCATGCAAGGGGGAAACTGCTCTAGGGATGGGGAGGCAGTGACCTGCCCTGCTGATCTTGGGACCGTGCACCAATTCCCCACCGACATTCACTGTGGGTCTAAGTAAAGCATTCAGCCCACCCAGTAATCAGTGCTTCACAGCCACCAGGGCCATCACTGGGTTTAAAGTCCAAACGCTGGAGGGATGGGCACTCTGCTATCAGACAGCCTGTCAACAGCCCTGCCTCATCCTGGTCCTGCCAGCAGTGTCCAACAGAGCTGGGCACTCGCACGGGAGGATGGGGCAGGGTCTGCCAGGCTGGGCTCAGCCTTGGTGAAGAGCCTGCTAGTGCCCCCTCACCACCATCTCAACCCCGACAGGGTTAAATCGTTTCAACCATTCAGAAAGGAAACTCTATGCACAATGCTGAAGCTTTCTGGTTGACAGGAGCCAGTAAAATCCCCCCACCTATCATCTTTCATTGACTGTTAGCTCTTTTTCAAAGAAACGAGGGCTGTAGCCACCCCAGATCGAGACCTGCACAGTTGTGGTTACCCTGCAAGAAAGCCCTTTCCAGCTGAGAAACCTCACAGCCGCAGAGGAAGCTGTGGCAGAGGAAGACACGAACAAAGCTGCTGGCGACGAGCTGCTTGCAGGCGTGGGCAGCATGAGGCAGAGCTGCAGCCAAGAGCTCTGCCCTTGCCTTCACGAGCACGGGTACAGGGTGCTTTTCCTCCAAACTAGGGTGGCCTCCACAGATTTATGGAGTCCCACCACCTCCACGACTATGTTTTATACTCTGTGCCTCTCTGCTTCCAAAGGTCCCAGGTCCAAGAGACCCCAAGTGACAGAGATGTCACCACTGGGCTGATGTGCAGCCCCTGCTACCAGTCTGCCTGCACACTCCGCACCCAGCAAACCCACGACCCCACCAGGCCAGACAGCTTTCCGGAAAACTAGAAAAGAAACCCCCATCAGAGCAGAAACCAGGTCACGGACCTGAGATGTCACGGGGAAGAAAGGCAGAGGGTTTATCACAGCAAGGAAGGCGTCAGTTAAGGCGTACGTTCACAGCATTACCCAGCCCAGCTCCAAGACACGCTTTCAGGACCTCACAGAAGCATAAGGGCAATATTTTATTGTCAATTTGATTTTCCTTTAAGTTTGGGGAAAAAGGGTGTGGAGCTGTTCCTCCAGAGTAAGGCAGTTGGAGAGGCAGTGCTTTTGATCGGAGCAAGCAGTGAAGGAGGCACTTGGGGCTGGGGATTTATTTTGGCCTCAGCAAGCTCACGCTGCCCTTCGGCTGGGTGCAAAAGCAGGATGACACCAATGTCACAACCATCCAGCATCTGGACACTGCCCTGCTCCTCTTGGAAGCATTGGGTAATGGAGACCAAGGCAGGAGGAGGGTACAAGCCCAGCCGGTGCCTGCTGTGCTCCTCTCACCCTTCTGCTACAAACACTACCTGTGGGCAAACACCGTGGCACTGAGCCCCAGGGGCAAATGTGCTGCCCTGAAAGGGTTAAGCGTGGGGCACAGCTTCAGGGCTGTCATCCCTGCAGAGAGGCAGCACAAAGCCAGGATTGTGAGAAATGGGGTCTTGCCAGCAGCAGCAGCGGGCAGCAGCAGCAGCAGAGCAGCACACTGTATCAGCCACACAATGGCTGTTGAGCACGGCCAGCCAGGGTACAGCTGGTGCCAAGATGCATCTGAAAATCAGGTTACTAGTCCCTTGCACAGACAAAGGGATGCCAAAGCCCCTGGACCCTCGGTGCCAGCCCTGCAGAGCAAGGGCAGCACCCTGCAGACTGCTGCATTTCCTCCCCACCCCCCTCACCTCCTAGAACAGCCCGAATATTTTAGGACCTGGGTGCAGCCACTCGGCTGTCACAGAGCCGCGCAGCCAGACTATTTAGGGAGAGGCATATTTATAGTGCATGAGACGCACAATTCATTCCCTGCTGCCCCCGCTTCCCCACAGACACAGCCACTCAGTGCAACAGGGCACCACGGCACAGGCTGCACCTTGTTGGTCAGCTGATGCTCCTGGCACACTTCAGCCCTACCAAAAACCCCACTGTCTGCTTTTTGGGAGCTCCCAAAACCCCACTGCCTGCCTTTTGAGAGCTCCCTTTCAGGGCCCAGCCTTGATGCTGCTCAGATCCATTTCACTGCCTGCAGAGCGAAGCTGTCCCAGTGATGGACATCGGTCAGCCCTCACAGGCAGAGCTGGAGGAGGGCACCAGCGCAAGTTTTGTTACTACACACATCCCAGCATCCCGAGGAGCCATGCCTTCCTGTACTCCAGGAGTGGCACAGCAAGAGTACGCAGCACTCAAGTGCCTTGCCAGCTCCCCCAGCCCTCCCATCATCCGCTGTCCTGCCATGACACTGGAGCTTTGCTTCCTTCGGGCTCAAAGCTCCCCAGGCCGTGAGCCAAGCCTCACCCCAGTGACGTGCAGGCATTACGGACTGAGGGGCTTTCGCGTCAATAGGCAAAGACGTCTCATGTCGCAGGCAGGCAGGCAACTCCAGCAGCAAGTCAGTGCCACAGTGGGTCCCCACCTGCAACAGCTGGGACGCTGCAGGCAGCTGCAAGCACCATGGCCAGCGTGATAAGCCTTCGTAGTGCCGCTGCAACGGCATTCCTGGCAGCAGGTGAGACACAGGCAGCATCTGCCAAAATCTGCTGCAACAAGGATGCACCCAGATTCTCACGCTGGCTGGCTTCCACCTGGGCTGTGGAGCATGCCCAGCTGCCCAAGGGCTAGGGGAGGAAAGCAGCAGCCGAAATTGGGGGGCAAGGAGGGAATACTTGAACAGACTTGCTTAAGAGCAAGAAGTGTGTTATGCACAATTACTGCCTGAGTATGATCATTGCACTGGTGTTACGCAGCACAGCTCAGGGGTTACACCGCAGAAGAAAGAGTGATCAGGGAGGGCGTGAAAAGGAGATGCTGAGGACTGCATCACCCATGCTGACTCTGCAGTCACTTCCTAGCTGCCTGAAAAACCCCAAGGGAAAAATAAAAGGATAGTTGAATGAGAAATCCCAGATCCTGAAGGATCAAAGAGCAGTTTCTAAACATTCACACTTCTTGAGAAAGGCTGGAAAGAAAACCTGCCCTCCCTGTACATGTCCACTGTACTTGAGCTTGCTCCGCACACTGTGGGCACCTGTACTTTGATCAGCAGCTCCTGCACGCTGCAGTGGCCTAATACAGGCTTTGAAATAAAGCAGTCAGGGTAATGGTGCTGATGTAGTAATAATTTCCTCTTTAAACATTTCAAAATCTTTTCTAAGTAGTACTTTATTCCCTCTGAACATTGCGTTCAACCTTACATGGAAAGGGAGGTGCTGATCTCTTGTCCCTGGCATCCAGTGATAGGACATGTGGGAATGGTTCAAAGCTGCCTCAGGGGAGGATCAGACTGAACCTTAGGAAGCATTTCTTTACCGATAGGACGGTCAGACACTGGAACAGGCTTCCTAGAGAGCTGATCAATGCCCCATATGCCTGTCGGTGTTTATGAGGCATTTGGACAATGCCCTTAATATACTTTAACTTTTGGGTCAGCCCTGAAATGATCAGGCAGTTGGACTAGATGATCATTATAGGTCCCTTCCAACTGAAATACTCTATTCTGTTGCCAAGAAACAATTCTTCCATACCAGGGTGGGGACAGGAACAGGCTCCTCAGCCGTGCACAGCTCCATCCTCCCCAGTCCAGGCAGCAGGAGCTCTCCTGCTCTCGGAAGGACATGACTGTGAGATGAGTCTCCTCCAGCAAGATCTCCTCCGAGATGCTGGGTAAGACCCCTAAGCACCAAAGCCTGCAGGGCCCACGCAGGGTGGCCAAGGCCCTGTGGAGATGACCTTCCTGACTGCTGGGACTCCAGAGACAGCTGGTCACAGACCAGAGACAGACGGCCGCACCAGGAGCACGGCAGTCCTGGAGGGAACAGGTCTGCTGCAGCACATCAGACATGTCCCTCGGTACAGGGGCACTCAGGGAGGGGCTCCCAAGTGGCTCCAGGAGGGCAAAGGGACATCACAGCCTCTCCCACCAGCCAGGCACAAGGCACTTGCAAAACATGTGGGCAACACATGACGTTTCCTAAATACAAAAGCAACAGCAAGGCTGGAATTTCTCCACTCCCTCGCACCCCGCAGATGAAGCTAGTGGCTGTTTTCCTCCCCCGCGACATCCCTCGGAAAGGTTACTCCTGCCAGGCATGGCCTGGCTGTCAAACCCCCCTCTGCCGTTTCCCCGGACAAGATGACACCAAGGTGAGCCGCAAGACTCCAGAGCTCCTGAGGGTTCACTCGCAAGACTTGGGGAAGGGAGGTTATCATGGTTACCACAGTCCTGACACACTGTCAGAATACGCAGCTAATTAGGTCACATTATAATTAGCCTGACCTGCAGACGTACTGGCTCCTCTGCCAAAAAAAAAAAATACCCACCCCAATAGCTGCATGCACCCAGCAGACCCCACATGCTCCTGCATAGTCACAGCACCTGCAGCAGATACCCACACCCCGTCTCTGGGGAAAGAGGGCCAAAACGGGGGCATGCTGCCAAGCGGAGGCTTGGACAAGAGGGGGAAAAATGAGCCCAGCTGTGGCAGCAGGAGCAAGGAGCATCGTTTCTGCTTTGGAAGGATGCTCCTGGCAGCACACAGCACCTGGATGGAACAATGGATTTCAGAAGTCCCATGTTCACACGAGCCCTTTGCTTCCACCACGGCACAGGGCAGTCACAGCCACCAGCCGTACCGTGGGACACCCTGACAGACGCCAGAGCAGCCGCTGTCACCACTGACTCCCTCTTCCTGGCTAGAGCACCCTGACCCAGCCCACACTATGCCCAGGTCCCACAGGCTCAAATTGAGTCCAAATTACAGATTTACAAATCCCACTAAACTGATACAAAACACTTTTGGATGGGAAGTCTCAAAGTGGAAACCTGTCATCCTGCAGCAGTGAAAAGATATATCCCTGTCTGTCAAAGGCTTATTTTTTACCATTAGTAAGAAAGACCCCGAGTTGTGGCCAGGGCCAATAAGCCATACACAGAATAAAAGGCTTAATCACATTAACTCAAGCTCTAACTGGCAGGAATTAAGGGGAATATTTCCTCTCCTCACAGAGCACGTGGTGTTGGCCAATACTTGAAATGGGTCCCTGGCAGCAGATGGACCAAAGACCAGATCCTCTGCCACTGCTCCTACCAGGTGCCTGTAACAGAGTGAAAACCACGACAGAGTTCTCCATCCGCCTGTCCAGGGAACATGGGGAGCACAGAGCCCAGTTTATTCCCCTTTTGGGATGGGGGGCCGGTGCTCAGCTGCAATAGTCCTCACAGGGCGCACAATGTTTTCCAGCTACATTGACCAGCTGATTAGCATTCAACTGCAAAGCCTAGGTTTCCCCCGCTTACAAGGCCAGCATTTAATGAGCTCATTGTTGAAAAATTCGGCTGCAATTCAGCTCTTCCACCTTTTATTTCCCAAACCACCACTGTTCCTTTCCTTATTCCTATTGAGGCAGTGCTGCTGCCCGGTCTGGGCTCTTGCCCGCGGCTTTTCAGCACTGCAGCTGCCAGCATCGTTTGTCCTCCTGCCCTCACAGTGCCACATCTCAGCCCTCCACAGAGTGGGATCTCCTTTAACTGTCATCAAAAGGGACGCAGCAGTAAGCAGAGCAGCAGTCTCGCCCAGACCATGTCCCTCCCAGTACCCAACTGCCAACACAACACGGCTGATACAACAAAGAGTTCCGGTGGGCTCACAAAAAAGCACATTGCCTGGTCTCCCACGGCAACAGCCTTGGCTGAGGCCAACAACACCCCACAGGGTTGGGAGCTGGGACCGTTCAACCAGGCTTTTGGATTTCTTGCAATGTCTCCAGCCTCCAGGGTGCCCAAGGCAGCTTTCAGGCAAGAGGAGGACAACATAGCAAGTTATAAACCTTGTTGCAGTCACCTCTGTAACCTGAAGTAGGTCTTTGCACCTTGCCGTGACATCCCACATAGCGCCTCTGCGGCCCTGCCTCCTCGTGCCTGGCAGCAGCTCACCCCGAGTCCAGCAGCCCTGCCTGCAGCCAGCTGGCATGTGCGGCTGCCTGCCTGACCCATCTCCTTGGGGCTGGGAGGACGTCAGCCTCTGGGAGCACAGAGTTTTGTGGTGCTGGAGGGAAACCTCAGCACAGGTAATCAAAGCCACCCAGGCACAGCCCAACTGCAGAAGCCAGGATGAGGCTCATGGGGGAAAAACATGGCCTGGATCACGACCCCGGGAAGGGCCAAGCGTTTCTGCTTAGAGAAACAGCTCTCCACATTGCCACCAGTAGAGTGACTTTAATAAAAGTCTTCTGCCGGGAGGGGAAACTCCATCCCGTCCCCCAGAAAGGGAGAAGCAAGATGAAGCTGTGCTCACGCTTCTTTTGGGTGCATGGGAGGGAGCACAAAGCCTGATGAACGGAACCGCGGATGGAGCTACGGCAGTGCCCAGCAGAGCCAGCAAAGCTACTGGGCACGTTCGGGGACGTCCTGTGTCACTGCAATGCCCCGGCACACAGACCCACCAGGTGCCCCTGGGTGTGGGGCAGCAGCACCTCTGCGCTCCCAGCTCCCTGTCCCCCCCAGAGCGTCCCCCAAAGCCGCAGCTGGTGGGTGCCACCACAAACAGCCACCATCCTGCACCCCGGCAGAGCAGAGGCAGCCCCTCACTACGAGCTAAGCGCGGCGCTGAGCTCNAGGGCTGCGCGCGCGAGGCGGCGCTCCGCCCCCAGGGCTGTCGCCGGGCGCGCGCCCGCAGGCGAGGGGTGTTTTGTGTGCTGGCCCCCTCGCGCACATTCTCCCGCGCAGGTACCCTCCCACAGGCTGTCTTGCTACGCGGGTAACCTCCCCCGCCCCCAAAGACAACCCCGTGGTCACCCACGGGCAGGCTCTTGCCACGGGGACCCCCCAGCACCGCACACCAGTGTGCTGTGCTGGCCCTGGGGCACACAGGCCGTGTGCGTCCCACGGCCCCTGCCTGCGCCGCGCGGTCCCGTGGCGTGAGAAGAGCCCACAGCCCAGCCGGGAGTCCTGGAAAGCAGTGGGGCCCCTCCGGCTCCCCAGGCGCCCCACAGCCACCGACCACCCCAGGCCTGCATGGCTGGGGCAGGCGAGGCCTGCCGCGTGTGGGGGCAGAGGGACCCCTTCAGCCCTGCCATGCGCCTCCCCTCTCTTATCTCCTTGGGCTAAAATTAACCCAGGACAAGGGTCAGCTCAGCTCTGGGCTCCCCCTCCCTCTCTAGAGAGCATGGAAGACAGGTGGGGTGGCCCCTTTCTACCACCCTGCTGCCCCCTGGGCTCTGCAGGGCACAGGGTTGTCCCTCCTGGGACAGGTCCATCCCTGGCCCAGCTGATAGGAGGCTAGTGGCATGCCCTGAGATAGGATTAGGGCTGACGTGGGGTGGCTTAGGGTGTGTGCTGATGGGATTTACCCACTGGGGAGGAGGGGGAGAGGAAAGCACTTGCTCAAACATGCTGCCTGCTTAGGGCTCCCATGTGCCTGAGCCTGTGTGTCATGTGGAACCTGTACCAGGGGCTGTTATGTGGCTGTTTCACATCTCCAGGCAAGTGGTAAGCAGCATTCTCACTCTACCATGGCATG
>VZSC01008137.1:39665-60244 GCA_013398225.1 Steatornis caripensis | reverse complement strand
GGGGGGGGGGGCGGAGGGGGGTGTGTGTGTTTGTTTTTTAACTGGCAAGCACTCCAGTTCCTCAGTCCTAGCCTTTTTCTGTGCATCAATGCTGATGTGGCTAGGTAAGCTAACATAGTAGCATAATCTGTTTCTCCATTACATAGATACTCACATACAGTACCTTAACTATTTACTCTTGGTTTGTAATTGCATTTTGTATTTTTCTGACTTTAAGAATCTTCCTGACACTTAAGAAATCAGTGTGTGACTTTGTGAGGTGTTTTTGGATTTAGAAGGCTACAGTCTTCTAAATAACATGAAAATATTATGAGGATGGGTCTATGTGTAAATAAGAGCTATTTTAATTCATTGTTATGGACCACTTGAACAGAAAAGACTGCATGCAGGTGGACTCTATTTAGAAAACAATTTTGCCCTTGAGAAGGTGTAGAGACTTCAAAAAGGACAGGAAGTAAAAAGATCTCATTACAGTAATATGAATTACACTTATATCAGATTGGCTGGAAAACTAATGGCTACGTTTGCATTTTGCTGCTGTTGTGCATTTCAATGATCATTTGCTGCATTAATATTGGAATTGAACTGCTATAAAGCAATTTGTGTATAGTCCCAAATAATCAGGAATCCTAAATCTAGCTAATGGCAGTATTAGTCACACAATTCCAAACTTCATGTATTAAGAAGCATTACTGGATATAGAGGAATATTTATGCTATTAAAATGATCAAATGACATGTCAGTCACTGGAGGACTAAACATCAGTGTTGTGCAGTTCAGTTTTGTTCCACATTCACCCCTATTCTTCCTAAAGAGATTTGTGTTTGATTTAAAGTAACCAAGTACGTCAATAATAGCTTAAATACAAGACCTAACTTTGCTGCATATGACTGAAGGACTATGAATATGTCATGACCTCTAAATTCAGGAACTTTGTCTGGTAAGTATTCATTTGGTAAGAAAAACGTGAAATTTTAAGTGTTATGACACTTTTTGTGGTGGTCTCCATCTGTTTGTACTTTCACTTCTGACCACCATCACTCTCACAGTGGTTTTCCCAGACTCCAAGGGAGAATTAGCTACCACATCAAAGTTTCTTTCTTGTTAGCTTTTCGGAAATTTAAACAAAATATCAAAATAGAATCAGTTCTTTGTTCACACAAAGCTGCAGCTGCACAAGACTCCTTCTCTTGGATCCATTAATATGTTATAAGGAAACCAACAAAACACAACAACCTTTTCCAACCTTGCATGTCTGTTACTTCCAGAAGGTCCTGCCTCAGGGCATCTTGCACGTAGCCCCTACAACAGCCACATTCCATGATACTGGTTTCATAAGGTGCTTCACACGGACAGGCTAATTTGGTTACAATCCTGTCTTAAGGCTACATTGCCTACAGAAATCTTTCCTGCAGTTTTGTCTAAGTAATGTTCTTCCTTTTTGTATTATATGTGTTGTTTATTGTTCCTCTATTTCACGAAGAGGTGGTTGCATTTGATGGCAGGTTTAATGATCCTTTGATGTAGCAAAGCAGTTAAGAGCGTGCAAAGCAGTTTAAATCTCAGTTTGAAACATTACATTAATAGTATTTACAATTCATGTTTAACTCAAAGACATAATAGAAACATAAGATAATTTTAAAGACAGTTATTTTAAATGAATTACCGATTATGTGAAACTGTCAGCATAGTTTCCTGAAAATATCAGTAAACTCTAAAGAAAGAGAAAAGAAATCTGAACTTACAGAATGACATTTTTTTTTTTTTTTTTTTTTTTTCCTCCTGGAATAGAGAAATAGCAAAATCAAAATATGTGAAAATGAAGAATGATAAGACTTCAGTATAAATATTTAACAAGTTAAATAAACAGTTGCTAGATGGACAATATGCTCATGTTTTATGCCTTGTAATATATTTTTGTTACGTTGTTTCTAACCAATAGAAGGAAAATGACAACAAGAAAAATTACAGAAGGCTGATTCATCTGCTATTGAAAGTCCATTGCTATCCCTAGAGTTGTATTACGAAATTTATCCCTTAGTTAAAGGGTAATACTAAAGATCAGTTATTCACTATTAGAATAGCCGATTAGTAGGCAGCTCTGTCAACCCCTCAGGGGCAAAATTACTGCTTCTTCTTGTTGCAAATGCAATGTAGTAGCATAAAAAGTATTAGGAATATCACTGTACTTTCACTATAAATATGCTGTGTTGTAGAACACAGCTAACACTGACGCACACTGCTAAATATTCTCCCTGGAATACTTATTTTCTTTTAAAACATTGTGTGAAAGCAATCTTTGTCATCTTTGCCGTTGCTCACAAATATGAATAAATATGATGATTTGTGTATAATATAATATAATATAAATATAAAAATTAGAAACGTTCCCTGGATATTGTGCCCATTATCCATGGGGCACTCAGGAGTCTGCTCTAGAGGCATTTGTGCCTCCCTTGCTCACAGTGAATTCAATGTGAGTGCAGGGCATGCAAACATTGCAGGATCGGTCTAAGACGAATAGTGCTAACAACAGTCATAAAAACTTACAGCAGAGCTACTGAAAGCAAACTCTTATTGCCTGCTTACCGAGCACTGAATTGCTAATGAAAAGCATTAGAAATTATATTTTTTTCCTGTGGACAAATGAATCTTCAGAGTTAATTTGTGCTGTATATAGTTATGAAGTGGTACTACTGCTTGGTTTATTCAAACATATATTTTGCATTTGTAATCTGTTTAAAATGTATTGTCTTTACAAAAACCCACAAAGACAGGGATATTGAGCTTGAGATGCCTATTGCTGCAGAGCACACAAAGTTTGGGTATTTAATTGAGAAGTCATCTAGCCACCCACTGGAGAAGGTAATTCGGGGGTGGGGGGGAGCAGAATAAATCAGCTTTACATCCCTGCCCTGAGCATATACCTAGGTAAGGGATAGAAATTAATTCCAGGTGAATTTTCACAGTAATTTAATTGTCTTCTGAAGCATTACTGAGGACAATAAATTGTAATAGAAGTGTCAGTGTTGTTTTATATAATTTGTGAGGTATTTGCAAACAAAAGAATACATTTTTTTTTTCTCTAGAGTTGAACGCAAGTTGAAAGAGTTTACCACTTGGAGATGGTCAAGGGAAAAAACGCAGTTAGCTAAAATGCAAGCATTTATAAAAAGGCAGCTTCTCTTTTGGCATTACTAGCTTCAAATGAAGTGCCCACTGAGAGCAGCTTATTTTGATGTAGCCAGTTTCATAAAAGCTGATTCGGGACTTAGACTTTCAGTAAGTCTTCAAAAATTGAATATAAAATAAAAAATGAAGAGCAATTCAGAGAGTTTACTACAAAGAATTTTTTTCCTATATTATTTCTCATATGAAAAGCACCTACAGTTTTTTGAAAGTATTATTTAAAGAATACAAAACCAGCTGACTATATAACATCAAAGCTTGGGATTCCAATAACTAGACATGTTCCTTAGACTGTCAAAAGCTCAGCCTCTGACCTTTTACTTTTTCAATTCATTAGAGATACGTATTTATTTACTGTAGATTGCCTATATTAGCTTTGGGGTTTGCATCTTGTCAAGCTGTGCTACATAGAAGTCAGTGGAAGTCAAACAAAAACTGTGGTAGTGCACATCGGTACTCTTGTTCTCAGCCATCCCAATTTAAGGGGGCATTGTTGAATTCCCATGTGATAGCAGGCAGGAGGTTTTGATTATACTGATACATATATATACAGACACACACACATATATATATATATTCATTTCTTCGCTAGTGCAAATGTTACAGTTATGATGGAAACCTCCTTAAAAATCTTTTCAAAAAAATAACTGTTCTAATATTTGGGATAGGTTATTTGACAAACTGAGGTAACTGCTTAAACGACACTTTCACCATGGATATAAGCTCAGCCTCAAATGACACTATCACCCCACAACTCAGCAGCATTTATCCTATTTAGTTTTAGGGACAAACACAGTCAGCTTACTCTGCTGGAAAACATTATATTAGTCTATGCAGAAAAAGCTAAGTATATGCAGAAAAGCAAAGCATTCTCCAGTTTTTCATAATTACAGTAGCTGCTTATCCAAAGGGCAAACTGTCCACAAAAGATTCAGATCAAATACTCTCTCTTCCAATTGACATTTACCTTCATATTTTAGCAACTATGCTATTTCCATGTGATACATTTTTATGTGATACGCACACAAGAAAATATCATTTCTGCACTGCAATAAAAATATGTTTTTGTGAGACACCAACATTCTGCTGGCTTAGAAGCGCTTTAACAGAGAAGAGACCAAACCAAAATGGGCGAATTCTGAGAATCCATAGATCTGCACCACGCACGTCCATAACTAACTTCTATTCAACTTTTTCTCCCCAAAATAAAATCATTTGTCCGCATGTTTGTCTGTCTTTGTATAGTTGTCTGTTTCAGAGCCAGCAAATAGGAAACATTAAAAAAAATTAGTTATCCATAAAATATTTTAATAGCCTGCCTATTTAAAGATAGAAATAAACTAGCAGCTGAACATAAACAGGTCTAAGAAATATCTGGCAGGCTTCAAATGAATTGCATTTCCTCCAGCTGTGCTAGCCTATATCACATCAAAAGAAGAGTCGCAAGAAAGGCTTCAGTATTATTTATGTTTTTGGTGTATTTTAAGTCAGCAGCTGCCATATAAAACAACATTGGATGCATCTTGCTTTCAGATTCAGCTCTTCGGCTATCAGTATACCATATTTATAAGGTTTCTGATTTTTGGCTTATATTTTGTCTAACAGGAACTGTGATATGAAAACCAGCTCACTGAGGTGGCTGGTAGTGTCTGTATGTTTTCGTATGCGTATTTGTGTAAGAGTACAGAAACAAAACTAATACTTCATCTACATTCAGCATTAATTCCTAAAACCAACAAGCATCTTGCTCCTCTCTGATACAGGAGATCCAAAGGTCTTGTACCTCCTTTATTCTTGACTAGGCTAGGAGAACTTTTCTTTTACAATTAATAGACTTGATCAAAAGGGAACAGTTTTTGCCATGCTCTAAAAACTGAGATATCAAATTTTTTGTAATTTATGGTAAATCTGTATCTAAGTAAAAATCCTGTTGCAGACTTCAGAGTTTGGTGATCTGTTTGGTGACACAGGCAATAAAGCCTATGTTGAGCATAAATTTCCTCAGGAATACCTACAAGATGTTGTATTGTAATTGGTATCAGCCTGGAAGTTTGTGAATGCATGAAAAGAGAGGATACTTGAGGATTAGAAGAGGTAGGGAAATGGAAAGGATCAAATAATGAGAGATTATAAAACAGAGCATAGGCATCACCCTTTTGTGAGTAATTTCCCTTATACTTCACTAAGAACTTCCTCTCTTGTAAAATATTTCAGGAGAACATAGTGAAAAGTTATTTCCTTTTGCATCCAAAATTATATTTGATATTAATTTCAACATTTGTTCCCAGGAGAGTGCTAGATATTATTAGATTGCTGATAGAGCAAACGAAACAGTATCACCTAAGACTTTGTGTCCAGTCGTTGCTCCTCTCAAGCTAGAAACTTTCCAGCAATGGATTATCTTTTTCGCTAGAATCTTTGAACAACAGACAGGAATTTACTGGGGGAATCAAAGAAGTCCTGTCCCATTCTGCCTATTAGCACTGCAGAATGTGGCACATGCTTAGAGTCACACAAAGTCATTTCTTAGTACCTGAATCACTATCACAGCAAGGTTCTGGTTTATGACCAGAAATCCTAGATGCTCTGATAATACAAATAATAACTACACAAAAATTGTGTCATTTTTATACTTAATGTCATCCTAAAGAGGCACTTCAATTAAGTAAGGAATAAGGAAGGACATCTTTCATCTTCGTCCTTATACTGCTGCTAAAATGCAAACCTCAGTTTAAAGACTAGAACTGAATATGTCAATCTTTCATATCAACCCCCTGCTCAAGTGATTCTAGAAATGACTGTTTGAATTAAGAAAATAGGTTTTACCTGTCACCCACCCCTAGACCTTCTTGCTGTTCCTATAGATTTTTTCTTTTTCTTTTTCTCCATACACTTGATTGAAAAACCAACTGTGTTTCTGCCTTTTTATGTTCCAGAATTCTTTGACTCTTTACAAATGCCAGCAGTCACACAGCTGTGAAAGAATCTTTTGATATTCACATTTATTGTAATATAGAATTCAAATTTATTTTCATTCTATCTTTCATGCTTCTCAAGCTTTAAATCTTGGAGAGAAAAAATGTAGATGTGAACACAGAAGAAAAAAGAAATCACTAGTTTGAACTCGAGACTGTAGCCAACTCAAGCAGTGAGAATTATTTCATTTGAGCTGAGGTGTGTGTGCATCTGTGATGAGAAAGATGGATGAAAGGAGATGAAAGTGGAGAGAGAGATCTGTGTACGTATGTGTCAGAATGTGTACATATTTATGTATAAACATATTCTTAAGAATGTGCATATATTCATAGTTTACATGAAACAGTAGTGTACCTCATGTGGATAACACATCCTATAAGAGATGTTAGGCCAAATTAATAATTTGACTTCATTCTTGTATGCCTACAAGGAATTTGTACTTAATAAAAATGAGTAGCTGCAACTATTTATACTTTGTGTTATATACATTCAGATTCCTAATACCTGATTATTTTCCTGACCGGTAAGTTGATTTTTCCTTGGAATTTGAAGATGTCTCTCTCAGGCTGACGACTTCTACCTGCTGATGATTTTGGGGAAAGGAGCTCTTTCTAATAGCTTTCCTGTCTGTGCAGACATAAGGTCTAGGTTCCAGTTAACAGAGCGCAATGATGCATTGTAAGTAATACAGTTTGTACTGATTTACAGCAAGTTACTGTGAGGTAACACAAAAAGTTTTCTATCACTACTATTTTAAGTGCATCATAGGCTGAATTCATCAATATAGAATCAAACCCACCACGTTACATGAAAGTTACTAGCTGTATTATCCATCAGACAAGCTTGCCATGCTATTCAGACCTTTAAACTTACTGACACTTGTAATTTAAAGAGAAAAAAAAAACATTCTGCTTTCATAGCACTACATTTAATACTTTTACTAGTGTAGAAGATTGACAGATGACTTTGTTGTGCCCCTTCTAAACAGCATCAGTATCCACTGTTCTGTAGAGAATTTCCTAAAGAAGGCACCCTGCAGTCACAGGCTACGAGAAAATTATGACTGAGGTACAAACACCACATTTTTTTGATACTAATTTGTGAAGTCTGTTTTTGTTTAGAAGCAACTTTAAATTGTCCCAGGTGCGTTGTCAACTTGAAGTGAACCATGGGACTATCTATTACCTTTCTTAACTAAGGACTTTGTTTTGTATTGCTTCTTTTAAGCCACATAGAGTTGAGAGGAGAGATTTAACCTAGGAGAGTTTCTGAGAACAAAACGAAAATGGCAAGAACATCTTCGTACTGAAAAATATTTAATGAGCGATATAAAATGTTTCTGTAGTTCTTTCTAGGGATACATAGCATAGTGTAAGGAAACGGAGGTGTGTGCTAGCAGTGCCTGAGACTCTTACAATCTAGAACGGGCTTATTTTCTGCTGCCAAGATGTTGACTGTACTATCTGTCTGTTTTTACCTGCCTAGAGGAGTAGGTATAACACACAAAAGATTGTATCACACAAAGTGATAGCGATAGTCTTTTATAGCAAGCACTAAGTGTCCACCTACTCCACCTTTGACAGCAAAATATACATTAAAAGCTAGAAATTATACTAGGGTCTCAGCTCTGAAAGCATTTTCCAGGCATGTGACTCAATGTGCAGTGTAACAGTGTAATTCTTTGAAAGCATTTTAAGGAGGGATATTAAATTAATGGTTCAAGAAAATAGAGCGTATTTGTCTGGGGTGGGAAAAAGCCTAATTTCCTAAGGGAAATCCTCCAGTGATTCCAGCATCAATAACGTGGTTTGTCACTTACTGCAAATAAAAATAATTAAATTGTATTTAGAGTACGCAGAGACTATCTGATCTTTTAAATCTTAATGGGCACCAAAAGAAGTCATGTTTTCCATGATACTATTACTAGAGAAGAGAAAATAAATGGAAGCAGATAATATCTGACACTAAAAATCCTAATTTTTATTGCTATATGTTGTCTGGAAAACCTTAGCATGTCACATAAAAAAGGAATAATATATTACTTTAGGGAGAGTTCTCTAATTACCTGATATTCAAAAGGATATGATACATTTAGATTGGATATGAGGAAGACATTTTTTATGATGACAGTAGTGAGATGCTGGAACAGGTTGTGCAGAGAAGTTGTGGATGCCTTATCATTGAATGCATTCAAAGTCAGGTTGGACGGAGCTTTGAGCAACCTCATCTAGTGAAAGATACCCTTACCCGTAGCAGGAGGCTTGGACTGGATGATCTTTAAATTTCCCTTCCAATCCTAACCTTTCTATGATTCTAAGCTATTGATGTCTTGTCAAAACTAACGGGAATTCATTTGATAACTGCCTCTAGAGTTGGTTGAAGTACTGGATTTTTTTTTCTACTGTTTTTAATTGAAATAATAAAAAGATGTGATTCTCACTAATTACAAGCATTTCAGCAAAAGAATTCTGCAGGACTAAATCCTGAAATCCCAATAAGATGTTATTAGTGTATTGCTCCCTACTCGCTTTATCCTAAAGTCACAATACTCTTTCTTGCAAGCATGTCACTCACTGGCAGATTTTATTCATCTTGCAATGAGCTAATTTCCGGTTTTTAATCTCCATTAACATTCAACTCATAAATTCCAAACTTCAGCAAAATTTCTTATAATAACCAAAAATACGAAATTATACACTATACACTTCCTCACTTTTCTTCTACTTCAATTAAAAAAAAAAGGTGTACTTCTTTATACAATTTTTGCCTTTTGCACAGTGAAAGAAATTTGGTCTCTGGGCAAGTGTGTCTAACTATGTTGTGTACACCTTTCTAAAAACTAACGGCCCTTGAAGCAGACTGGTTGCATTCATGTGGATGCAACACTTAGCATGGGTCTGCCTAATATGACTGTAGCCTTGAGAAAAAAATGCTTTTTTTTTTTTGTATGGTTTTGCAAAGCACCTGGAATAATGAGAGGGCTGTATCACACTGCTTTTAATAACACGTCTAAAGGTTTGTGTTGGAAACTCTCAGCAGTTGAAAGCACAGATCTCCTATGATCTTATTGTGGCCAAATGTGGTGCAGCCACATTCAAGCTGCATGCCTGGAGCAGAACCTACCACAAACTAGATTAGTCAGCTTATTCTGGGAAAGAAGCCCAGAAGCAAAGTAATACACATGTTCTTGCAGGCATTCAGGAGATCAAGACCTCAAAGTGACCCTGGAAGTACAGCAATTTGACAGGATAGACTCTAAGATGCGTTAGTACTGGTAATACTTCCGAATCTGAATAATCTATGAATTTCATTAACACACTCATTTTTACTTTTCTGCTTGGTTCCCCCAAGATCAGTCTTTCAGGACCTCCACCTTTGAGGCTCCTTCTGTCCATCCTCAATATCCAATGTAGATATTTCCCTTTTTAACAACTTCTTATCAACTTTACAGCTCTTGTATTAATCTCCCTATCTCCAGTAGTACTATGTGGCAGTAGGTCAATGCTCCTCTTACATCCAGTTTCTGGTTGGTGTGTCTAAAACTCAAATCTCAGGTTACATTGATTTAGGCATTTGAAATCAGGCAGAAAAATTTCTCCAAGTCAGACTGATAAAAACCACAGAGAGATTGAAAGGGGAAATGGGAGGAATGTTGTCTTCCTATCTAGGTAGGGATTACAGTTTCTATGATTGTCTGGGATTTTGCCCAATCCTATAATACTGCAGGGATGCTCTTGATTATTTTTTCTGCTCTGCCGTATGACAGCTGTTAGTTTTTAACTTAATCTGAACTTTGTCATAAGATATGAAAAAAGATATGTAGATGCAAAGCATTACTGAATGCAAGGTGTATGTTCTGTGCAACATCTTGAACTAAGTATTTACTGTTTGTCTTTACTGTGATTGAAGGGGACTGATTTCAATAACTTAGGCGGCTCCTGTGGTTCTGTCTTCATATGTTCTTAATTATTTTGCATTTAAATCATACCAAGATTATTCTTACCTCTGCTGTGTTTTCAGACTGCTCAGTTCCTTGTTTTCTTTCACTCTATAAACAAAAAAAAAAATTCTTTCATTTATAATGTTTCATTTCCTTTGCAAAACCCAGTTCATTAGGATTTTGTTCAGTTCACTTTTCTGCAATGCTTTCTGACCTATTCTCTTTAATTATTTCTACTTCAGTGCTTTGTAGATTCACTTATTTTTCACATTCTGTTTGAAAAGCATACTGTGGACCTTCTGTGTTTTCAGTTCTTTGGAATGCAAACCCCAGATAGCATTAGAGCTTTGATCTTACAGGAATTCAGCATTTGTTCACATTCAAATCAAGTAAGATTAATTGTTCATACTCAAGTAATTTTGCTCCTTATCTAGCCAACTTCAATTAGTAATTTCTGTAGTTTGGCTCTTAAATTGGAAACTTCAGACATGGATTTGTGTCTGTTTTGAAATTCAGCATGAACTGAGTTATCTTGTATTTAGAACTTCACGTTTGTTGTTTGTAATAATAAAAATGTAAATATATTGACTAAGAAAAACATGTTTTTGTAGAACAAGATTTTTTGAACAAGCAATATTAACCTTTTTTTAGAATTTGAATTTTAAGAATTTTTTCCACCATGGATCACAAGGGGCAAATACTATTTATTGTTTCAAAGTTCAAAGGTGGATCAGACCCAAATCTGCACTGACTAGAATTGCCAGCTGAGTACACATCCCCAGCATCTACCTGTATGAAGGGAGCATAAGTTTCTTAGCAGTAGAATGATATAAGAAGCAAGACCGTTCGACTTTTTTGATGTCTGAAACGTCACGATCCGCTTACATTATTCTTTTAGAACTTGAATTCCAGGAACAATACTGATTTCTGAGTGGAGATTAATTTAAAACTTAGTGGCCTAATTGGGAATCTTTCTAGGAATTTCAATGGACTTTGAACCAGGCCTTTTACCTACATATGGGAAATGCACATACCGAGCAGATTTCATGACAGCAGGAACCCCCAATAGAAAACATGGAAGTTATGAGAAACAAAGGGTATAAAATGTATGAAATCTTATTTGTCAAATTTGCTGATTATATATGCTATATACATTTGTTACCTAATGTCTTCCTGAAGACAAAATGATTGCTAAGTCATCATGACATAAGATGGCCCAGCAGGTAGCACAGATGAACTCTAAAACCTTAAAAACTGCAAAAATTCAAGAATAGCAATAGAAGAAGAATTCGTTACCCATTAGTCACCAATACTTCCCAGTATAATACATGGTTAAGCACAACATGGCTAAGAAATACCTTTCTTGTCAGAAATATTTGTCTGATCCAGCATTTCCAGCTGCCTGCTATCTTATCTTTTGACCCCTCCGTCACACTGCTAATAGGATTTCTATAAACCAGCACAGCAGTGGACTTTGTAGCTCAACAGATTAGCTCATAGGCTTTCATTTCTGGAACCTAGTTCACATTCAGTACTGATCAAATGTACCATAATCCTTCTTTGGGCATTCTCATTGAAAAAGGGAGTATACACTATACTATCTTCTACAACTCGACTGGAAGCTGACTTCCATACAAGTATCATTGCCTAATTCAGACATACAACTCTTTTTTTGAATTAAAAGATATCAGGCAAGCTTTGTAATGCATTGTTTTTTCCTGTACCTCTAGAGTTACTTTAACAGATTTTCAAAAAATTTTGCAGTTTCAAACTTTTTCATTTTGAAATCTAATTCATTTTTCATTTTTTGTGAAAATTCATTTCATTAATTCATTTGAAATCTAATGAAATCAATTTATTACAAATATTAGTCAGAACAAACATATCAAAAAGAATGGTTTTGCTTTATTTCAATTTTATATTTCTGTTTTAAACTTTATTATTTCTATTTGAAAATTAATATATTTAAATTTTTTATAGTTTACATGCTGGAATTGTGAAATTGGTCTATTTTAACAGTAAGATCATTTCTCTCTTCAATGCTTACAAGACACTAGGTTTCTAAAGCTTCAGTCTAAAATGTATTTATGTACATGTCTAACATGATGCGTGAGTTGTTTCACTTACTTCAAAGACTCTTTCCACATATGCAGGCACTTGATGGATTGCAGCCTGCATAATTTTTTAATCTCGTTCAATGACCTGGTCATCCAAGAAGAGGAATGAAAGGACGCTTATTAAAATTGATAATTGGCAGGAGAAAAGATAAGATCAAGGTAAATTGCGGCGGCAATGTAGGTATACTATGGTTAGCAAGATGAGAGCCAATCATCACTCTAATTGCATTGCTTCTCTATTAATTTCCAGCATCCACACAACATACCTCATTTTCTTTCAGATTTTACTTTCCCCAAGAACCAAACACATTTTTTTAAAACCTTGTTAACACACTTTGGGATAGCTACTCATATCAGAATTAATAGTAAAAATAATTCAAATATTTATCCACTTGTCTGTTCTCAGCAGGTGTACTTTTCAGTTAATAATTTATATTCTGACTTGCTTTCATTTGATGTTTGATTTTAGGAAAAAAAAAAATCCATACCAATCTCGCTTTCAGTCATTTCCTGCAGTTGAGCAGCAAGTATCATATCTGTTCTGTCATGTTGCATGATTTGCTGCAGCTCTGATCGGTCTGAGGATAGCATTCAGCAGAAATAAGAAGGACCACAAAATCTCAAGGTTTGCTCTCTGGAAACCCATAGGAGAACCACACACAACCGTTACAATGGGAGGTGTTTTCTCTTTTATACTTTCTCACGTACAGACTGTATTTAAAAAATAATTGACTTTTCATAGGTTATGTCATACCAGCATGCTAGTTGTTCTTCTTCATGTGAAGTGTGGATTAACCAGTTGAGTTTGTCTCAACAAATACATACAGCATCATGCTGGGCTAGAGAACATGAGCCATAGAGTGAGCTGTGATGGTCCTGTGTGCTCCCTGACACTTAAACCAAGATGGAGATATATCACCACCACTAGATACAAAATGGGGTTAGGGAACTAGCTCTTCCTCCTCACAGCTTTACGAGCTGCATCTGTCTCCAGGTGAGAAGGCACGTCACAAGTACTAGCCAAGAAATCGGCCTGCACATAAACTCAGAATTGCCACTGCAGCTTTCTGCGGGTATGCAGCACAGAAGGGCACTAGGGGCACCACCAGGGGCTGGGACGTAAGAACAGGGAATAGGGCAGTTGTTGGTTATTTAGACACAAAGTTTTAAGATGCCAGGTTTCGTGACTTCCACTGCTCATCGAGTAATTTGTTAACAACTAATATAGATTAAATAGTATTAGATAATAAACTAATAATAGATAATAGACTAATAATAAGGTGTTATAAATTTAAGCTATTTTATAACTAGCTAAGCTGAATCTCTCTATTGCATAAAAAATAACTTTGTAGAAAGCTAATGTATATAGTTAATGATATTTCATCTAGCATATAATTAATCTAGATCTCTCTTGGTGATATTTTGGGAGCTGTATGGAAGATGTACTTTTATCATGTATATTTTGTATAATCAGAAGGTACCTCTGAATAGATCTATATTGTCAAGTTTCTTTATATTTTATTTTCTCATCAGAACTTAACTTGTTCATTTATACTGCCTAAATGACAAGCATACCGTTGCTCTGATCTGTAATGAGCCAAATAGTGGCCTCGGTTGGAATGATAATATGGAATAGATGGCCAAAATCCATGTCCCAAGGGCAATACATAATCCACAGTAGCCATCAGAAACAGGACTCACTTCCTGGTACGCTTAAAAAGTAACACTGTAAATGCAGCCTTTCCTATTTCAACCTTGTTTTATCCTTTCTTTTTTTTTTTCCGACTTCTTGTCTTATCGAACAATATTCCAATTTCTGATATAACAATATTTATTAAATACTATTACTAAGATGAATCATATTTTATCCAATAAATCATACTGATAGTACTCCACAATTAATTCTGTTTCCATTAAAGTAGCAATGTAATTGTTTCTGAAGACAGTGCCTTGATAAATTTACCTTATAACTGAAATCCAGCTCTATTATTTTCTTCTTATTTTTGTTCTTACAATATGAAACAGCTCAAAAAAGGATGCAGACTTTTACTATTGCCCCTTAAAAACTGTGCATACCTAATAGAAATTATTATTCATATGTATATGGATATATATGAATGTGTACACATATAAATATAAATCCACATACACTTGCATTCATTCCCTCCAAAAGGCTGATTCTTTGCTTCTCTCTCTGACTGATGTGTTCATTACTTTTTTGGAGATCTAATTATTCCGAGGCAGACATACTCTTTTTTACTTTAATCTGAAATCATTAAAAAGGTTTCTATTGATGATGTAGATGTGCTTTGCTGGATTGTACCACTAGTATGTTTTACTGTAATTGCTCTTCATTATTGCTTTTCATGACCTAACACTCTTTACCAATTATATATTTAACGAAGTATTTTCATAGTTTCATTTTTGGCTTCTCGTGGATTGTAAACAGGTGAAGCTGATGGGGTTTTGGGGGGAAGTGAAGTGTTATGAAGTGCATTCAAAGATAAGTCAAAACCTACAGGTTTTTTTATATATTATAGTAAAAACACTTCCTATCTGAAGATCTTGTAAGTAAAGAAGCACCTAAAACAGGCCTTTTCAGTTAATATTGTTAATTCAGTGAACTTATGAAAGCTTTATGGAATATAAAATGATTGCCTAGGAACACAGATCTGTGTTCTCTTATGGTAAGTCTATGTGCTCTAGAATTATTGTTGAGAAAGGCCCAAACATACCTATTGAAAGCATTTTGACTTCATATTTACTGTTATTTGTGACTGTAGAAATACTATTACTATTGAAGGGTCCATCATTAACTGGAAGACTTATACAGTAGCTCCTTGGTCTGGCAAGAGGCTAGGTAACCCACCTTGCTAACAGAGCTCTCCCAAATTACTGCGTCTCAGGGGTTCAAGTCACAAGTGAAGTTGTGGTCTTTCAACCGATTACAGTATAACTGGGAAGGGCAAAGAGAAGATGAGAGAAATGTGACTATATTATTTCATTGCTGGACTGTCTTACAAAAGTTCAGAAAACAGAAATGCATTTCTTATAGTTTTGAGAAATTCTAAAATCTCTTGTCAAAGTTTTGATACCATTGTCATATAGGCCAGGATAAAGACAAAGCTCCTTGCCCCAATTACCGCAACATGTTGCACGGGTAAACAGTTTGGCAGCCCTGAACTGTGCTTATCCTTTGCAGAAACATGAGTTAATCTAATGCACTTTTTTAGCATAACACCAGTATCTGGTTAGGATGGGTTGGCTATGATCAACTAGTGACAGACAGCAATGGTGTGGTCTTTGTGGAGAAGAAAGAATTTTTCCTGAAGCAAGTGACCATATCTGGGGGGGTGCGTGAACTTCCCTACTATCATGAAGTATGAGGTAAACAGCTGTTTCTCAGTTTCTTAGTGACTTTTACGAGAAAATAGTTTCCTGTTTTTTTAACGCCACAAACTATTTTTCTGTGCTCTCCTCAATAGAAAAGTGAAATATAAATATCCTCTGGCAAGTCGTAGCTAGTGTAGAATTCTCAACTTTTGGGAGTTTCTTTCCCACACCTTCATGATAATAATGGTAGTAACTGGCGCATCTTCTTAATAAAGGATAAAATATGTATAAAACATTACATAACTTTACCTCATCCTACACACAAAGGCTTATTTTTTTATACAGTGGTTTCTCTTCAGAAAAGCCATTTCAGTTCTAGCTTCAAATGTTATTATTTGTCTAGCGATCTGGCTCTGCAAGCTGTTCAATAGGCCATTTCTACATCTGTTTGTATACATAAAAATCTGTATGGAGGTAGGAACTTACACGTCTATGGATACCTTTGCAGAACAGAGGTTGCAAGTCTTGCAAAGGTTATTCTTGCCAAATGTTCTTGTATTTCTTGTGACAGTGTCTTTGCTGAATTCATTGAATGCAACTCCTCCACTATCCATTTGATTTGCAAATGAATTATCTTCAACTGTATTCACACCCCTTCTGTATTTGCTTTCCAACAGTACTCCAGCAAATTACTTTACTGGCAGGAACATTTAGTGAACCAGCCAATTTTAAGTAAGTATTGCAAGAATATTCACAAAAGGCAAAATTCTCATTCATAACTACCAGTATTCACATACACAGTTTTAAGATAAACCTAATCTTAAAAAGGTAATCAGTGAGTCACTGAGGACAAATATTTCTTATAACTTAGGTTTTTGGTTGAAGAACTAAACTTTGAATGTCAAATTATTTTTATGAACAGCCTGTGTATATGCTATGGATCAAGACTTAGCAGCAGAAATGATGTTAATAAAAATGATATCTGTTTGAAGATAACTTCTGATGAGAAAAAATTAACTGAATAAATTCTTTCAATTTATCTGCTTGAACCCAGTGTGACAGAAAACAGTAGAACTGCACAGAATAGTTGTAGTGATCCTTACATTTCTTTCTTTCTCTCTCAGTGGATAAAAGAAAATAATATTCCATGACCAGTGATTTTTGGATACTATAATACAGTTTTTGTTGCTTATCCAATTCACCATGTCTTCATTGTATCCAAACATGAAGACTTGGATATAAAAATATCGCATATTTCTTTAAACAGTTAAATTTGCTCTCCATAGTCACTGACATTACTCAAAATTAACCAATGTAGTTATTTCCAGTGTCATGAATACTGTGCCTTTATTGTCTGGAAATGCAGTGAAGACAAAATACTGTACTTTGAACGTAAGAGTTACTTAGAAGCAACCAACAGCAATCAGTATGTGCATGCAGCTTTGTTTGTTTAATCTGTAGAGGTCAAAATTCTTTTGTATCATTCATTTTAGATTCTTTTTTTCTTTTCTGGAAAATATATCTGGACATATGCATCTAGTTTTTATTTTGAACATTTTCTGGTTCCTGTTCAACTTTTCTCTTTATCTCCTGCATACCAGCTTCCAGGTATCTGTCTCCTGACAGCAGAGATGTGTAGAGGATTAGTGTCTTGATTGGCAGGTTGGCTAACATTACAGTTCTGTTCATATGGAGCTTTCCTTCAAGTTCTAAAAAACTACCACAGACAGGCCAGAAAAAATCCTATTTCCCTTGTTGCAAAACAGCACATGTAACCTTAAATTCAAAATTTAATGTGAACTGGGATATCTTTATATATTTCACATACTAATACAGATAGAATTATGGGTGAAATAATCATTTTTTGCCGTCTTGTTCAATAACTCAGAGGAAAGGCGAGCTGTGTAACTCACAGAGGGAATGGCAGAAAGCTCAGAATCATCGATTGTATCTTATACTGCTAAACGAATACATCAGAGTCCTTCTTCAATAAATAGAAACAGGAGCTTTGTTTTTCACAATGCAATCTATCTAGAACACTCTGTCCATGTGTGGCTACAGACATATGAAATATAGAGGGGCGTGCCATTTATAGCTATGTTTACACTACCTCCCTACATAGTAACATTTAAATGGGATCCAATCATATAGAAGATATGCTTTTTCTCCCCAAAGGGACACCTTGCTAAAACTCTGATCACTGTTGGTCCTAATGCATTCACGATCTTTTCCAAATCTGGGATGCCAGCCAGGCACTGATCTCTCTCAGTTAAAGTAACAAATAACTAAGCACTGTTACTTTAATATTTCCCCAACAATACAGACAAGAAGGGAGTATCGCTGTAACACATGAAACTAGTTACAAGAAATATCTTGAAGGCAAAACTCTATTTCATTACAAACTGATGGGATCAGGATGTATGACAGCCTGTCTTCGGCATGACTTAAAAGGAGCTTCATGGTTTTGTATCTGAGTTGCAGGTGAACTACACGTGCCTTGTTTTTGTGCAAAATGAACCCATTTAACTTACAGATAAGAACATGGGTTGTAACTAAGGTCTACAGACTGATACTGATAGCGAGAACTGAAAGACTCACAGCACTGTGAGATGATGGGAACATTCCAGAATCAATGGCTTGTGCTCTGTTATCTGAATCAGAAGTAAAAAGCATTGCTTCATACAAAAAACCTTTACCCTCAGTCCACAAGTCTAAATTTATCCTTTTTATAATGCTATTGCATTTCCTACTGTACAACTTCGACACATCTGTCCCTAACTTCCATCATGTTCCACTCTATCATATTTTCTATGATAGGCCTTAAAATTAGAAAACGTGATGTCCCTTGAGCATTCTGTTAAAAGTGAATAAAATATCTTCATCACACTTTTCTGTGGTGGGATTTTTTTTGACAAACTATTTGTTTAAAGTATTTTCATTTTTCCCCTCCAAAAGTATTCTGTAATTCAGTAATAAAATACTGAATGGAACCAAATTTAGCAAATTTCTTATCTACAACCATCGGTGTGAACTGGGTCATTCATTTGTTGTCTCTTTAGTTTGCCTTCAACCTTATTAATTTCTACCAATTTCACTGTAATCTTGTTGGTTTCCATAGTACCTGTTAGTTTTACGTACTTATTTTTAGCTCTACAGACTATGGCTCTTCTGCTGGTACCTTCCTTCTCAAAAAGAGTTCTCAAGATGAATGAAATGGGAAAGTCAACAGAGCTTCTCTTCTGGCTTTAAACAGTTAGTCCATCGCTATTCACTTTTAAGTTTCCTTGTGGGAAGAAATAGTTCTGCTGTTCAGGTGATGCTATCTTGAGGTCTTTCACTTGAATCTCGCTGCTGGCTGATTTGTATAGCCTCCTCAAAGGACGCTGCATATTATTTATATAAATCGTACTGTCAGAAACCTGCTTAAATTTGTAAGACTGATGACTGAAATAAACTGAGATCCAAAGCAGAAAGTGGTTTCTTTAACAGAGAATCCCTTAGGAGTTGCTTTTAGGAAAATTCCATTAACCTTATTGTTGCAATGTCTTTTCAAAATTGCTTTTTTGCAGGTGGCAATTGCAGTCAAGCTCTTTGTGAATGTGAGGTTCTAGCACAGATTTGGTCATGAAAGCCCTATGCCTCTCTCTTATCTTGCCCCTCGTATCATTGACTCCTGATTGTTGTTTCTGTCAGCTGCTGCTAGTCATTCAGAATTCACGTTAAAGGTCTCCTTTAAAACAAGGCTAGTAGTTAAAGAAACAAAGGCACCTCAATGTGCAATAATTTTTTGCTATTCTCAAACCTGTTTGGATGTGAGCTGCTACCCTGCTGAATGTTTATGTGATTTCTCAAATGTGTTACAGGGGGAAAAAGTATACCAAAAAGTTCCTTTTGACTTTTTGGATTGCAAAATGACCGGATAAGAATGTAACACCAAAAACCAGCTCAACTGCAACTTCAGATGGAATGACTACACATATACATGCACACGCAACCCCCCTCCGCCAAATATAGTCTTCTTAAGTTGTTAATATTTTATCAATTTGAATGACCCTTATGTACTCTAGGTGCTTTTTGCACTCCGCAAATTTTAAAATGACTGCAACTTTATCTAGGTCCCTTAAGGGATGATCTATTGTTCTTCTCAATAACTTAGTCAGGTCTATCTTTCAGGACTAGAGGGGGAAGCATCGCTCGTAGGAAACTTGAAAAATAGCAAAATATTGCTATAGTACAAAGTATTCCCTTGATAATTTTGCTAATTAAATTGTTATACAAAAAATTGGCCAATTGATTTAAATCCCAAGGGAAGACTTGCTGTTTTTTTCTGAGATATTCCTACCAATAGCCAACTAGTAAATCATGATGTTGCATGAGGTGCAAATTAAAATTTGTTGTTTTGAAGTTGCATCAAATAATTGATCAGAAACTATAACTGGGATTATAGAACAAGATCAGAAATTAAATTTAGCAAATAATTGCAAAAATAATTGAAGTTACAAATCCTGAAACCTGGGAAACATTTCCTTTTAGTGCCCACAGGGATAGGCCTTGTGGCTTTGATTAGGATTAACACTAGGAGATGGGGTGAATGAAGAGAACAGAGGGAGTTTGAGATTGGATTAAAATTATGACATAACCGATCTTATAAAGAAAACAAACCTTTCCAATCCTGTGTAAGGTAAAATTTAAGATAAAGGAAAACTGTTATTTCTATTACAAAGACCGCAATTTCTTAGGAATGCTTTGATGATTTATGAATGGCCAGCTAGTAAAACCTCAGGAGTCATAGTTCTAGCAGATCTTTTAGGTTCTTATTTAAGCACCTTGTGTCTGCCTGCTGATCTACTTTCTATTTGTTAATCTAGCAAGACTAAATGTAAGGGGACTAAATTCCTAGATATGGGGAAGGCTTTTATTTGCAATTTTCATTTGTTTCACATTAAGCTTGTCTCAGCTTCCAGTCACTTTCGAAAAATGTTGCAAACCTCACAAAAAAAAATTGTTGGTTCCCCCCCCCCCCC
>VZSC01008137.1:13577-26005 GCA_013398225.1 Steatornis caripensis | reverse complement strand
AAAAATAGCACTGAAGTCTGTTAGCCTTTATGGAAACATTTGTCAACAGAGAAAACTTTGATGCTGACATAATTTTTAAGTGCAGCCTGCTGGGAAATTATCCAAGCTGGGCAAAACCCGGCTTGGCCAGGATTTCAACGAAGCTCAGAAAAAGCATTGTAAACATGCAGTTCTGAACTGTGTTTATTTGTGACCGAGTTCAGCTAAAAGCCCTTTTAAAATTGTTTTTTCCCAAATTGAATTTCCCACTTAGCTTTCTCTGGCCACTTTTACTTTTCTTAATGTCTGTGCCAGTATGTGAGACACTGGGGAGAAGTGTCACATATGTTTTTTTTTTTTCCTGAAGCAGAACCACTATAACTTAGAAACCAGCAAGTTAAAGGTGAATCATATAAGACAAAAAGATATGGACAGTAAAGAATGCAGTGCATTGGAAGATGCCTGCTTAATCGTAATATATTTACATCCACCAACTCTCCTGCAGCTCTTCAGCAAGTAAATGTCACAAGCATAGTATAACTCGCAAGAGGAAGAATACAATGATTTGATCTCTTATATATAATTCCGAGTCTGATATTATAATTAGGAATATCTTAAAAGACAGTTCATTTTCAAGTACTAGTGATTTTTTTCAGTCAGTACAGGAAAAAGAAAAAAATCTTCAATGTATTTTTGTATAGTTTAGGATGTTGCTGATTTCTTTTTTTTCCCCTTATGCTAGTGATCAGATGGCACAGCAGAAAAACCAGAAGGGATATGTCTTTAGTTTGTATAAGCTAAAAAGAATGAAGTTATCAGTTGTTTTTATTCTCACTAGCACCCCTGTTAACATATTGTAATTTTTGCATCACAGTAGTGTAAGAAGAGACAAGCATGCTTTTAAACAGAGCTGTTGGAATGATCGTTTTCTAGCAAAACGTCTTGCTGCGGAGGAATGCCTTCAGAATTTTCACACTTTTTAGTCCTGCAGACAGTCACCTGAATATATCTGCAGACCGATTATTTGTAGCTGTTTCAGTGACGTGCAATATCTTGTTTATCAAAATCCAACTCACACTGCATTTTAAGTCAGTTTTTCCACTTGCATATTTCAATAATTTAGTGCTAATAAAAGCAAAGGTTTGGCATAACTGAGACTGAACAGTTTTCAGACACTGATACCTGCTTTCCCAGTCATGGTGCGTTACAGCTTTAAAGGTTAATCTAAAAGCCTGACATGTCATGATGGAATTTGTGAAATTTTAAAACTTTTTTCCTTACTGAGCACCTGCAGCAAGTTAAGCTTTAGATGTCTCTTTCAAATGCATTGGATATATATCTGATGACTTTCAAACAATTCAAAAATGATAACAAGAATTTTCAATGAAATAGTGATAAGCAAGTGGGAGCAGAAAATCCTAAATGCATTTCAAAAATCTATGGAATCTTACTATATCTAAGATACAATACAGGCAAGGAAAAAAAAAGTACTCTCAAAAAGGATGACTGTAGTTCATGATTTATCTTCATGAACTCAGCAGAACAGTTATCCTCCCAGGCCTTAGTTGTTTCAAATGCAGGAAACTGTCACTTCTGCTATTTCCACCTTGCAATATCAAGTAAGCGTAGGTATAAACAGTACAAACTACTAACAGTTGCGCAAATACTTGCGGCTTTTTTCTAGAGCAACATTAAAACTAAAAATGTGGTAAAAATTGTGAGGGTTTTCTTGATGAAATGTGAAATTATCAAGAAGTTGTTTGGATATTTTTTTTTTGACTAACTAAAAAGTTTATAATATTCTGAGCTACCTGTCAGAAAGTAACCCTCTCTCTGTGAGTTCATTTGTTCGGGTAGATTTTTAAAGTGTGTGAAGACACCAAGAAAGAAAGGTACACTGGAGTGCAAAACGGTTAATTAGTCTGATAGACACAATAAGAAGCTAGTATTGGCAAAGCTGGTAGGCTGAGCATGTATGTGATCACATGTGGGAAAGGATTGGCCTCCGCTTCTTCTCCTTAGAACAGAAGATTGTCAAAGTTGTTGAGTTGCTCTTTTCCAGTTCTCTGCTTTTCTTCATTAGCAGTTTTATACCTTTCCTTGTGAACATTTTTTCTGAGCAACTAGATATTATGTTCTCAGTAGCTGCAGCACTTTTTCTGTTTGGTTTTAGTGCTTTTATCTTGCATTCCCTTAGAACACATATCCTCTCATACCTTAACAACAGTTTTCTTAGCAAAAGTGAGCAAAGGTCACATGCCTGTGCTGCACCAAACTGGGCCTTCATTTGCACACAGCTCAATCCCTAGGCTGAGGGTTACAAGAATGCTTCATTTATCAAAAAAGAGAGGAAAGTATTTTTACTGAAACATCTCAGGAGCAAGTTTTTCACTGAACTTGGCATATAATTTGTAGCAGTTCTCTGGACTCCCCTCTTGTCCAGCAAAGGTAATGTTTTGTTCAACATACTTCAGCCACTCTGTTGCTCTCTGAAGTAATACACGAATATGGGAGAAGTAATTTTGTTTACTGGTATCTCATAATTATCTATTTTGTGTAGCTGAAAGAAACAAAATGTTGGAAAGCAAAGTCTAGGTTTTCAGAATTGGCCTCTTACTTGGAGTGCTCACTTTCAAATTAGCCACAGCACTTTCCGGCCTGTGTGCCTGTGGTTTTGTTCTGAACAGCAGGTTAATACAACATTTGGTGCAGGACCACGGTAGACATCCATACATTGAAGCTTTGCCAAACACTTCTCGCTCAACTGACTGCTTGAGGTTAATTTCAAAAATGCTGATTAAATACTGTATAAATCTGTAGTTTTAAGTTGCTCGTAGCCCATGGAAAATTTTGAAGGTACTTGGGTTCCCTGCGTAAAACCACAGCTATATCTGAGTTAGAATACTTGTATCTAAAGGTATTAAATACCTTGTATACCTTGTTAGAATACTTGTATCTAAAGGTATATCTAAAGCTAAGCCAGATGGAAAAAGTATTTAGCGTCAGAACTTTTGATCCCCATAGCCNAACTGACTGCTTGAGGTTAATTTCAAAAGTGCTGATTAAATACTGTATAAATCTGTAGTTTTAAGTTGCTCGTAGCCCATGGAAAATTTTGAAGGTACTTGGGTTCCCTGCGTAAAACCACAGCTATATGTGAGTTAGAATACTTGTATCTAAAGGTATTCAGCTAAGCCAGATGGAAAAAGTATTTAGCGTCAGAACTTTTGATCCCCATAGCCATCTGGTGTTAGCACAGAAGTTGTAATTGGTTATCTTCCGTAGAAATCTCTTCGTGGAAGACCGAGAATGACTGCTGATTGTATTTTACACCAGATTTTTAATTGCCTGTTGTATTTTGAAGGAACTGAGGTGAATCGTCTGCTGTGCGCATCTGACCCATTAATGTCAGGGATATCTCTTTTTCAAAGATAAAAATTGGTTCCAGAATTGTATTTTCTGCGTCTTCATCCTTCAGTATATCTCCGTCTTGGATTTGCGTATAGATTGTGACACGTGGAACAAGGTCAGCAGAGGTAGAGATGAGGTTTCCATTTTCATGTAAGTGTTTAATCTGTAAATGGAAGAAATCTGTCAGTTCAAGCTTGTCTAGTTTACTGGAACTGGTGTTTTACTCCACCCTACAAAACTCAAACACACCTGTTAGCTGCTTCCCGTGTGAAAGCCGTTATGTCCAATATTTTAGTAGATATTTGGCATAACTTTATGCTCATATGCAAGATTGTTTTTATTTTTTAATTTTATTGATTCATCTGTGTGAATGGGGTTTATTTAGTGTAATGGCCTCACCACCTCTAAATGGCAGAATGTAGTTCCTTTGGTAAGTCACGCTTTGAGATGTTTGGTTTATTTTAACTGCAGGCAAAACCAACTGGAATGTTTGTCTCCCATTTCAGTGTTTATGAAGGGATGCTGGTTTTCCTTGCGAAGACTTACATACGTTACGATCTTCCACAGAAAAAGTTAATAAGTGTGTATAAAAAATGTGCGTAAAAATATGTCTGCCTTCCAATGATATTTTGTGTGAGCCGTTAGCTGTCAGGATGTGCCAACTGAGATCAAAAACTCAATGTAACACATACGTGATTACTGTATGTGTTTTTCTTCTAGAAGTAAAGCAATTAAGGGGCTTACTAGGCAACTAATAGATTAAGTAGGCTTAGTTATTCAGCAGTCTGAAATTAAGTCTTTACTTTAGAAATGAAATGGATGCTTATTACAGCTGAACTGTGAGGGTGGATGAATGGAATGGAATGCATGACCAGGTCCTGGAGAATGATCCTCAGAAATCTTTATTTTGGGAATCGTTTAGGTTTCGGTGATTCTAGTGACTATTAAAACAGCAATAAGCATTCTGCTACATAGACATGTTATCCGAAGAGGAAGATTAGACAGAGCAAATGTCATGAAGAATTTCTGTAATATGACAGTATTAATTAAAGAGGAGTTGAAAAACTTCTGACTTGTTCAGGCCCAGGGGTGCTTCGGATGAGTCAAGAGGTCCTTTGGCATCCTTATGCTGCTTAACACGCTACATAATGCAGTTGATTTCTGACTTTACAATCACTTGCAACTGGTTAAAACTATCTTTCACTGGTATCCTGTAACTTGGTTTGTGAGTTTGACACAACTGCTTAACTTTCTGGAGTTATTTTCTTACCAAATTATATCTTATTAAAGTTCACTTTCCTGCATGTAATTGGCATCTTGAGACCAATTTTCATCCTGACCAGCCATCAAAGTGATTACTTTTCTAGGAGTTAACTGGCAAGAGGAAAATAATATTTTCATAGAGGCTGGTTTAATAGTATCTCTCTTGAAACAGCATTTCAGATGTTTGCCAAGTCCTACATGATGAACAAGGGTCTTTGGGGTTCTATTTTCGTGTAAAGGGTAGGGGGGAGACTTTGGAATCTTTGAGGAAGAGTCACACCTTTTTAGTCTAGAGAGATATTCCAAACTAGCTAGATTTGTCTGAGTCTCGTTCTAATCTGCATGTCTTGGGCTTCATGAACGTGTTCTTTTGATAATTGCTTTGTTAGTCCTCTGACACTGAGTGACAGTACTTCTCAGTGCTTGACAGCCAAATCTATTGGCATACAACAGTCCTCATACACAGTGAGGTGTTTTCTTTCTTGCTGGTGACAGTAAGAGCTTCCAAGTTGACAGAGGAGGGCTGAGATATCTTTACAAGTGAGAAGAAAGCTGAGAGAGGACAAGGAGGTTCTCTGTCAAAATAAAAGCATTCATTTAGTTCATCCTTCCTGCATAATGAAATGAACAGGAGATCTGATAGCTGTATACTAAAACATAATTTTATTTGTGTTCCTTGTACAAAATTTATAGAAAACTTTACTGAGTTTACTATCAGGGTCCTCATGACTTGAAAATTTTTGCAGTAAACGTAACAAATAGTTTTTATTTCAGTAAGGTGATGAATGGCTTGATATAGAAAGAATATATTTGCATGTAGAGAGTATTGTAGTACCGTCTAAGAACCAATCTGTTCATTATTTTTAACCCAGGAAATAATTGGTATAGAATATGTGTGTATTTAGGGGCTTTTTGTATACATCCAATTTTTAAAAAAGTTAAAGGTAAGTTTTAGAGCTGAAAATGTTTTACAGTATCTCAAGTGATTTGCTGCTTTCATTTTACACTTTGGACACTTTCCCACTAGAAAATAATGTGTTGATTAGTAAAAATTTCTGTAATAAATTCAAGACATTGTAAGAAACTAGGAAGTAGGAAAAAGGATGCCTACACTAGTACAGCACTTGCTGTATCCAAGTGGATGATAATATTAACTGGTAATATTAACTTGCTGTCTTTTGGGGGAACCAAAATAACCAAACAAACCCCTTGCTGAGCTTATTCAGTTGGCAGTTAATTGTCCGACAGGAATAACTCTTCAAGAATCAGAAGATGAGTGGTTTATGAGATCAAAGGAAGGGAGGTTGTTATGGATGAATGTGGTTGTTTACTGACTATTTGTTCTGTTCCTGGATGTTCTGCTTGGATATTCATGAGAATGTCTCTGCTGATTTGTCTTTGCAACTGGATTCCATTGCATCAATATTTCATTTGTAGTTGTCCCTTCCATTCATGGTTGTTCTCTCTTCCTGCTGAAGTACAAGAATTTAGACATGTCTGGGGGACTGTCTGCAGCTTCAGTAGTTGCTGGACTCTAAGACCCAAGAATACTTCTCAAATACTGTCTATATGTGGAGGTACACTCAAAGGCACACTTGGCGGTGTGCTGTTCATCAAGTGGTTCTGGTACAAATACATGGTGGTGGTCACCTCTGTTCCAGTGTTAACTAATGAAACGCTGTTTACAGAGGACAGGTTACAAGGACACTTCACACGCAGTAGTTGGTAAACCTCACTATATATCCTTTTACTTCTAATGAAGAAACTCCAGAAATAAGCCCGTGTGTTTTTAGCCTGTGTAATACAGCAGTTTTACAGTATTCCTGTGTTGTAAATGAATGCTTTTCTGAAATTAGTTCTATAATAAATCTTTCTATGTGCTTACAGTAAGGCCTGATAGCACTGACTTTCCTGGCTGACTTGGGTGCTGTTGTTCCTCACAGGCACCTAGTCTTTAAAAACTTTCATTGTAGTCAATCTTCATGGTATTTTGCAGCTCTGAATTTCATACTGCAGTTCTTAAGACACATGCATCAAATAAACAGGAGAAGTTTTTTGGTTGGGATTTTAAGTCAGGCTGCTCTTCTGCGCCACTTTCTCGAACCTATTTTCTCTGAGTTAATAGTAGTTTCAACTCAACTTTGAAAACCTAGACTATTCTAAGAAAAAAATGGGTGATTTGAAAATTGAAATTTACAACATATGACTCTGTCTCTGCTCAGTTCTTTGCTGTTTTTAAACACCTGAAATCTTGGAAGGATATGTGGACTTCAAATGAAAACATCCTACTATTTGTCTGTTATCCCACACTGCCATCTTAAATAGTTTATCGTTTTTCACAGTTGCGTCCATTTTGGTGTCTGTCTTAACCAATGGCACCAACTTTTCGTTTCCCAGTTTATTTCACATTTAGTATCACAAGTTGTCTGCCAGTTGCAGTATAACAAATGAATTGTTCTTGAAATTAGTGGACATACTGATTGCTAAATGATAGCAGAGCATGGCCTAGTATTTTAAACAAATAAGTCAGATTGCAGGCAACCTAAACCACCTTATTATACTGATTCAAAAGGCAATAACACATTTTAGAGACTGTGCCAGCGATAGCGTAATAAAATCTACAATCTTCCTCTGCTGCTTCTAAAAAAAAAGTCATCTTTGTATGCTGTCGGCACACAAGTTTAAAACAGGCTTAATTTTTTTTGTTGCTCTCAATTACGTAATTAAGTGTACAGATTGAAAAATTCTAAAGAATTTTTTGTGACAATCTTCTGTATAATTTCTGTGTGTTCCCAAGACATCTTCACTTGAAATATAACAGTAAGACTGAATGGAAATCCCTTAGAATGTTGTCATCTTTTCAGGTGATATACTTAGGGTTTTTTTTAAAACAATAAGTTAGTTCACTAGTGGGCGTTGAAAATGCTGTTGTGCGAGTTGATTATTCTTAATGTTCTTAGGCTTACTTGGGTTACATACAAGCATAGGGGATTCTGGTGAAATGTGTGATTTCATCTGTCTACTTGAAACAAATAAGCTTATTGTCTCTCATCTTTTGTTTTCATTAACCATGTAACACTGACCTAAAGATTTATAGCCTCAAACACATTCTGTCTTTGACAGTGCAGTTTAATTTTAATTGCATTTTAAGAAGTGGCCCTCAAGCGTCTTGCATTATGCATTATATTGATTATGTTGGTGGAAGAAACACACAAAATACATTTAATTATAGGTCATAACCCAGCAAATTCTAAAAATCCTGTTTTGGAGTAAATTGTTGCCACTAATTAGCTTTTCGGTTTGCCAGTACTAAAATAAATTCAATTCATGTATTGCTAATATTGGTTATTTTCAGCGCTACAACTAATTTTAAAGAGTTTAATCCAGAAGGCATGAAATAGTGATGTGTCCAGTCACTAAGTAATTTTCTAATATTAAAGGATATATAAATGGAAATCTGTTTTCAGTAGCTTTAAGTGCAGTATGCTGAGGTTGATTGTATTTTACTTTAAACTGAATTTGGTTGGTTAACCTCACTTAAAATCCAGCAAGGCATGTGCTATTTCACTTTTTGGGGGCGGGGGGTTTGCATTAAGTGGTTTGAAGAAGTTTACATACTGCTGTGGAAGTTTAGGAGTAGCAAAACGTAGCTATTTAATCAAGGACTGAAAGTAATCAGACAGTATTCAGAATTGAGTATGAAACCTTTGACATGATAAATCACAGAGGTCCGAAGCACAAAAGATTAAATCTGCACTGCATGTCAGGGACAGTGGTTTGGTAAACAGTGTGGGGAAAATCTAAACTACTGCCCATGGTATTTCATTCACTTCGTGCGAATAGGGTTTCTTGAGTCTTTTTTTTTTTTCTGCAGAGCAACTTCCGGAAGTGCTGAACTGGCTTACTGTCTGGTCTGATTGTCCAACTGCTTACTTAAGTGCAAATGAGAATTGCTGATACAAAGCTAATATTAAGGAAAGGACATAAGTACAGTACACTTAGGAGACAATGTAGATGCATTATTAAATAAAATTAATTCCTGTTAGAAAACAAAATGGTAACATGCATAGTGACCAAAAGCTTAAAATGCCTAACGTTGTTTCCTGATTCCTCTGAGGCTACTGAAGTGCATCTCGTGCTCAGTGTTGTACTTATGCTCCATAAAGACCAGAACTTAGCATTCATATTTCATCAAATAATTATTTCATTTACCAGTCATTGTACAATAATTTATCTGAAATGGTTGTAAGCATTCATGGCTGGTAAAATAGAAGAACTATTAGGCTTTCGTTTTGCTTGGAGTTGAATATAATGTAACTGCATATACAAGAAAGGTGATAGTGCTCAAAAGTGTGTTTGACGTATTTATATTGGGCTGCGTTGTGGTCCCAACAGCAAACAATGAGGATTAGAATTTCTGTTTCAGAATTTTAAGTAGAAGATCCTTGGTTTTTGTAGTTGACTCTTTTCTCTTCCCCATCTTCTCCAGCTTGAAAGTTGTAATTTCCTATCTTGTCTTTAAGGAACTCCTACTCAAGACAGTCACCAGCATTTACGCTAATTTACAAAATTACATAGAAGTTTGTTGCTGTTTTCACTAGCAAAGAGAAGATAGCATAGAGGGGCACTGTCAAATTAGTAAAACAAATCATATTGTAATAAAAAATATCAATCACAAATCAGTCCTCCTTTGCTCACCCCTTCCTTTATGTCAAATAGCATTCAGAATATAGTGGGATATAATTGTTCTTAATTTTTTGGTGCGATATTGTACAGGTCAGAAACAGGAAACAGGATGCAAAGTTGAAGAAATTGCTATTGTGAGGTAAAATACAGCACACAGACATACCAGTGATGGATGTATATGCAATATTTTGGGCTAGGCAATAAGTAGTGCTAACGTTGACTGCCTTTTTTTTTTTTTTTAATAGCAAAAGCATTTTAAAAACCAGAAAAAGGAAGCTTCCTCTGTCATAACACAAGAAGGGAATGTGAGTAGAGGCAATGGGACTGAATTTATAGTTCCATATAAAGTTTTGTCAGATCTGTTGAGTCATGGAGCACCCTTTTCAAATTACTGTATATCTTTTAAAGTGTATGAGTGTATATCCTGTAGTACATTCTTGATCTCTTTTTATTTTCCAAGGGCTGTTTGAGCTGTAAGCTCTGAGTCAGCTAGGCAACTTGTATACCAGAAATAAAGTTACTACCTAAATCATTGCATAATAAAATCAAGTCCGGTGTAGCCTGAGGTACAATGATAACATATTATCAGGTGCAGTGCACAGATATGAGAAGATACCTTTAGCCTAATAAAACATGTAGTCATAACTAATCCCCTCCAATGAGTGGCAGTAAATACTTCACATAAATTTCTCGTTATGCACTTCTTAGTTTTCTGTGGTGTTGCTGCAGATTCACATGGATTTATTTTAAGTTTTTTCTGGTTTAGGCCTACTCTGTATGTTTGGTAAGATCAGTGGAAGCCAGCTCATGAATTGAAGCGTCTGTGTAGTTAGATGATGACATGAGAAGAGGCAGAAAGTCCATCAGAATTCATGAATGAAGGCACAAGGGTCAAAAAACCCAAACCAAAACCAAACTCGCTTCTGAAATAGTATCTCACATAAAATGCTTGTAATAGAGATGACGTTAAAGTGTAGGTTTGCTTCTGCAGTCCGTATTTACTGCCAAGATTTGCTCCTTAGCAGTACTGGCACTTTATGTAATGAACAATACTTAATGATGGTTTCGAATATTTTAGGGTACTGTTTTAAAAATTACCCAAAGTAGCCCAACTGTAGTCTTACTGAAGCTGAAAACTTTTATAAAAGATGTAGAATAGCTCAGTTTGCAAGCGTTGAGTGCTTTTGTAAGATGACTGATAGTGCTGTAGTCTGTGTTTGAAAGTAATCCAGGTTTTGTTCTTGAAATTTACTTTAGTGTTTACCCTAACAGATAACCTTTAGGGTTACCAGTCAGTGTGCACTCAGTATTCTGAACTGTCCTGAAAATCCACACTCTGTTTTTGTCCATAGATAAAGTTATTTGAAAATCTGCCTTTGAAAGTGGTCTGTGGATATGTGTGGAGGGGAATGGTTTAGTTTTATTTGGGTTTTTCGGGGGGAGTCGGGTTTGGGTGGCTCAGGGTGACCTGAGCATGCGTGACATTTCATACTGTTTTCTTAAAGCTCCACAAATCATTGTTCTCAAGTAAGCTTCAGGTAAGGTGTAATTGTCTTGCTATAACAGAAAGCATAGCATAGGGAAGTTGTCTGTTGTTCTGCCTTCCAAAGAGACATCTGGAATACACAAGGTAAAATCTCTATCTGCTAGTGCTCTGGAAGTGTCAAAGAGACTTTTTTTTTTTTCCAAATATCATAGCTAAATGTCCCGCAGAAAAGTGCTGTATAAAGTAACAGATATTTTGTCTTTGTACAGTTAATACTGCCGTGCCCATCAGTTGTTGAATCTGTAATTAATGTTTCCAATTTAATTCCATTTCTGTCTATGTAAAGTATCTAGATATTGTGGTTATTAAGAGGCTTATAAATACTTGCATTGGGGACTTTGGTAACGGAATAGAATCTGGAGGTGAATCTAAAATATTATTAGTGGTAACGGCAGGTGAGTTCAATGTCTCTTACTGCAGAAAAAAGTGGAGGTGGGAAAGCTCAAGATGAGAAATTACAGGGCAGTGAACATGAAGTGTTAAATTAACCCTTACAGGATTATAGCTACTTCCTTAGGAAATAAATCTATGTTAACCCAGGTAGGGTGTCCAATATCAAGGGACTGGAAGGATCAGAAACAGGTCAGAGAGACATCACCATCTTTAATGTGGATTAAACACTGGAGACTTGAGCAGTACTGTTCAAGTAACTTTTGAGATTTGATGTCTAGAGAGGTATTGTCACCTTGAAGACAATAAATTCATAGTTAAACTAGGTGATCAGCATATTTACTATGTTTCTGAGATCTCCAAAATAACACGAGGGAGAGACTACTGTTTTATTGCCACAAGAAAATGATTGCAAGAGGAACATGTACTTACAGTTGATTGATAATAAGCAGGTTAATTCACTCTTGGAACAAGTTAGATCACAGAACACTTCATACTGAATAAAGTAATAATGTTGCTAGGTGCAACACGGAGTTAGAATTCACTGGGAAACACCTTGTGGCGATTGTACAGAAGCGTGGAGGAGCAAACATGGCAAAAGATGCACATGCAAGTTATTTAACATGTTTTAGTAATTATATTTTTAAATACAAAAGGGAAATTGAGTAGGAATGATATGGCAAGAAAAAATAAAGCAAGGAAGCGTGGATAAGCGATCTTGTTTATGCAGATATGCTTTGAAACTGTTGTATAACGGTAATGAAAGCAGGGAGGGGTGTCTGAGAGGAAGGACTACACTCAAACACGTTGTAGGCAATTATAAGCTTGTTAAAGGTTCAGTGGCGTCTTTTGAATTTCAACATTTAAAACTGCAAACAAAAAAAAATGCTGATGACCTCATGTTGATAGGAAGGTGATGTTCTTGGACAAGAAAGCAGAGCGATATTTTGTCATAAGTTCATGAATGTGGATGGTTACTGCCTTGCAGACTCCAGCTTTCCCTGTAAAATGGGGTAAAGAAAGTTATTGCAGGCAGTAGGTGATCATACATGGATCTGATATCTCTAGCTAGATCTGTAAGATTAATTTTCATATTTGAAAACTTTCTTGTATGATTTTCCTTCTTGTAGCAGAGATAAACAGCGCTTTAGAG
>VZSC01008136.1:22655-36576 GCA_013398225.1 Steatornis caripensis | reverse complement strand
AGGGCGACCGGCCTGGCCTGGCCTGGCCTGGCCGCCCGCGCGTGGGGTCCTGGCCTGGCGCCCCCGGCACCCCGGTCCCTAGGGTTGCGGCCTGGCCGCTGCCCTCCCAGGACGCGCGAGCGCGGTCCTGTGCCTGGGCCCGGTAGCGAGGGAGAGCCTCCGCGGCAAGCGGAGGGGCGGGGCGAGAAGCGCTGCGTCAGGAGCAGGGTGTGGAGCTGCCCGGAGGGTGCGGGGCTCCCCGGGGCAGGTGCCCATCTCCCCGGCGGGGTGCGGAGCTCAGTGGAGGAATGCAGAGCTCTGTGCAGCAGCACCCGCAGTAGTTCTGCCCGTGGTCTGTTCCTTGTGCTGCAGCTGAGAGTAGCGCTGGCACTGGTGACTGCGTGTGATGTGGGACGTGGCTTCTTGGGAGTTCACAAACCGGCAGCGTTGAGGACAAACAGGCAAGGCCGTGGGAGTATCTGAGGTAGAGGAGGTAAATGTTTCGTGTTATTTCTCTTTAGGATTTGTACTAGGGGTTGTAGCGGGGCAGTGGTAGCCTGAGCCATGAGAGACGGAGCCTGAACCTATGCTTACTTCCTATTCAGTATCTCTACACATCTTGCACCCCACAAATTGGTGTATTGTGCATTAAATAAGTTATAATCCCAAAATGTCACTTTTATAGAGAATGGCTAGTATGCATATTTCTAACTGGGACCCACAAAGCTCAATCCTTAGCCCAGTGCTAGCATTTTATCAACAACCACATGAAAATTTTTCTCTGAGGTGTATTTTATTCGTATTGCCTTTTAGGTGATTCCTGGCATACCCGAGGTAGCTAGGCCTAGCTGATGCAGTTATAGTGCAGGACACAGTACATTATGGTAGCTGCTATATTTCTGTGCGTATTCTAGATTTGTGCAGAGTTTCTGCAGAGATCAAGGCTTCCTTTTCCTCCAGGTTCCCTTTTCCTAGCTGTTCACAATTTTGTTGATCTTGTCACATCTCTGGGATCTGGAAATGGTGTTTGGATTTAGGTGCAGGTTAAGACTTAAAGATCCTGCAGGATTTCCAATTACACTAGCATCCTGAGAATCATAATGGAACAAAACACGTGGAAGCAAGTTGGGGAGCAGCCGCTGAACGCGCTGCATCCAGCTGTCCCAGAAAGTCCTTTCCAGTCCTACGTTTCTATATGCGTAACAATCTTCTGTGCAAACTGTGAGAAGACACTGCAAATGAACTGGGCATCTTGGGTTTAACACAAGAAACAAACCCAAATAGCTTTTTGAGGAAAGGCAAGGGACGGGGAGGTTAGTTTCCTGTCCTTAGTACAAGACACACATGTATGCTCCAGGAAGGGAGTCTCTATATCAGATTTCCTTGGTAAAGGATGAGAAAGNGGACGGGGAGGTTAGTTTCCTGTCCTTAGTACAAGACACACATGTATGCTCCAGGAAGGGAGTCTCTATATCAGATTTCCTTGGTGAAGGATGAGAAAGTGGTGTGCAGCCATTGTTGGGTCTGCATGTCCAATCCCTAGGTGTCACAGATATAAAATCCTGTAACCACTCCTACTTTTATCAGTTTAGAAGGTTTGGAAGGATGTTTTGAGCCTGATTGCTATAATAGCTAGAAATCTCCTCCAGCTTTCTTGTTGCATGTATTAATGTCTAATTTATATCCATTTATTCTTGATCCACAGTTAGCCTTAGTCTGAAATTCTTCCTTTGCCTTTCTGGCGCTGACTTCAAGTGTACAAGCAGACGGATGTATCACCTCTTGGTCTGTGTTTTACCAGACTAAGGCTAGCTAGGCAAGTTCTGCTAGCCTTTCTACTTCCCAAGTTCTGGGAAGCAGAAAGCATTTAAACACATTTCTGAGAGGGGCTGGATGCTGCATGCTGATGCTATGCTGTCATAGACCTGGCACTTCCCTCTGCTTTGGACATGGCTGACATGGGGGAGGGGATGCCTCTTCCCTGATGTGCATGGGCAACCTTCCTCCCACTCCTCTGAGGATTCCCGTGGGGCTCTGCACGACATTCAAAGCTTGTGAGGAATGCGCAACCCACCCCAAATAACAGAAAACACATAGCAGAGCAGCACAGGCATGTAGGGGCCCCATGCTGCTCCCACCCCCAACTGGGCGGGCAGTGTGAGGAGAGGGGAGTACATAATGAAAAGCATTTGCTGCAGCAGCTATCTATAGTCTTTTGTGCTTGGGAGCAGGCAAGGCACAGGCATGGCCCTGCCTGCCTGATCTCAGAGTTGACGTCAGAGAACCCCAAATGAATAACAGGGAGTGCTCCACAGAGAGGAGCAGAGCCGGGCTGCCCAGCATGGAAGGTGAGACTCCAGCACCACTTAATGAGAGAAGAGATAAAATGAGAGGTGGTGTTTCCCACAGAAGTGTACTCTGTATCCACGGTATCAAGGCTCTGGCTTCAATTCAAGGTGGGCCAAAGAAGTTTGGGTCTTTCTATGGGTTGACTCAGCAACACAAAATCTGTGCTGCTGATCTACTACAAGCATTTTCCCTTATCTGTTCTTCTTTCGTAACCACTTGGATGCATGCTGAAGGTTATCAGTTGCAGCATGGTCTCTGTATTAGCTTGCACGTGGGAAACAGTTCTAGGTTATAGATCTGTGTTGTGCTAAGCAGTAGGACTGTCTTCAAAATATTGCTACCCAAAATGTTTGGTTCTAACGCTACCGATATTGTCCTGTTGCTCCCAGCCACTGCAAGAGTTGGATTCATCTGCTGATCTAGGGCAATGTGGTAAGAATTGAATCCAGGAGAACATATGGTATGAGTCTCAGATCTTGATCATTTTATTGTAATGTAATACCACAGAGAGGCCCCAGTGACAGGGTAAGGCCTTGTCAGGCTAAGGCCAGTGCAGAAAAATTTGGAGATAAGCAACATAACTTCTAAGTCTTATATGCACATGGAAGTCTTGAGTGTACAACCTAAATACTTCACAAAATACATCTGTGTCATCAAAGAGGCTGTGATTAACAAAACAAGATATAATCACAGAATCATAGAATGGTTTGGGCTGGAGGAGACCTTTAAAGATCATCTAGTCCACCCCCCTTCCATGACAGGGACATCTTTCACTAGATCGGGTTACTTAAAGGCCCATCCAACCTGACTTTGAACACTTTGAACATAATCAGAGGAATCAACTTCCTAGTCATTGTTAAGAATGTAAACATCTCCAGAAAAATTCTATCACTGTCAAGGAAGATATGGTGATTTTCTCATCTTTGGTGTTGAGTAGAATCTTTTCTCCTTCAAAAAGAGTGATGGAAAGAAAGTTTAGAAGGTATCCTTAGATACTAATGGCAGTGATGTCAGAAATGGAGAGAAGAAACAATCATTTTGTGTCTTGTCACAGAAGTTAGGAAGTGCAGGAAACAGTTGTGAGGACTTTTAAAAGATAGAAGAAGTGGTTCGTTTTACTGCCTTATAGAGACTGTGCAGCAGAGAAGGGGGCACTGAGTAAGGATATGGCTAAAATGCTAGCCTGGAGGGATAACATTTGCACCAGTATTATAATGGACTTAGGTTTGTGAATCAACAAGGAGGGTGAAAAGAACCAGCTGAGGAGATGTGAGGGCAAAGAATGTTGAGGTGGCGTTTTGTTTTTCTTTTGTTTTTGTTTTGCAGAGATCTTGGACCAAAGGATCTTGGGGAATTAACAGTGCACTGATATTTATAGGATGAAAATGACGTGTCTTGTGAAACTGTTGGACACTTAATACAGTATCAGCCCCGTGACAGCCTGGGCAAACTAGTGGAAGGGTTGACTGCACATTCTTACAAAGGAGTCATGCTTGCCATTAACTGTACAACCAATATACATTTCTGAGCAAGATAATTGTATGTCTGTTTGGAATACCACCAGTGGAGATATGTTGATATCCTAGGAGGTTTGCTTCCCTGTTTTACTCCCACATAATATTGTGGTCTTTTAAAATCTCCTTATGAATAATTCAGAACTTCATTAAATGATGTTGTCCATTCCATGTTGATGGACAAGAGCTTGACCTTAGGCACTGCTATGATCAATTCTTTCTGAAAAACTACCAGAGCTTTCCAAAAAATATTTGAAGTCTCATTACAGGAGGATGTTCATACATCATGCAGTGATGCTCCACGTCAAGTGATACTGACCCCCACTCTGCCTTTGATCTGCTTGGTGGGAGGCACTCTTCGTCTCCTTACCCACCACAGAGTTCCTGTACTACCTGCTGCTTTCCCCAGTTTAAGTAGCATGTTACCAAATGTATCTGTTGCATTTACATTCAGTGATTCTCTACATTTTGTGAATAAACATCGATTGGGGTAAAGTACCTGTGATACTTCTGATAAACTGATATGGCACTTTATGCTGTATTACACTTACGTTTGTGCGATTCAAAGACCTTAGCACATTGTCTCAATTTGCTTTTTCTCTCTGAACAGCTTGAATTCCGGTTTAAGTTACTGTCCAGTGTGGATTTTTTTCAAAGAGGTATGAGCAAGATAGGAGCCTTTAACTTCAGTTGAGGGAAGTTTCAATGGTAACCGTTCTGCCTCTGTTTAGGGGCCTGATGTATGGGGGTGGTGCTCCTCCAGCTGCTTAAATCAGCAGACTCACGCCTCTCAGAGCCTTCAAAAAGGCTTTCAAGGAGGTGATTCTGCCCCTCCGCTCCACTCCCCCCCTGCAGTACTGTGTTCAGCTCCGGGGTCCCCAACACAAGAAGCACATGGACCTGTTGGAGCGAGTCCAGAGGAGGGCCACGAAGATGATCGGGGGGCTGGAGCACCTCTCCTATGAAGACTGGCTGAGAAAGTTGGGGTTGTTCAGCCTGGAGAAAGTAAGGCTCCACGGAGACCTTACAGCAGCCTTCCAGTGCTTGGAGGGGCCTACAAGAAAGTTGGAGAGAGATACTTTTTACAAGGGCATGGAATGATAGAACGAGGGGTAATGGTTTTAAATTGAAAGACAGTAGATTTAGATTAGGTATTAGGAAGACAGTCTTCACGATGCGGGTGGTGAGACACTGGCACAGGTTGCCCAGAGAAGTTGTGGATGTCCCCTCCCTGGAAGTGTTCAAGGTCAGGTTGATCGGGCCTTTGAGCAGCCTGGTCTGGTGGAAGGTGTTCCTGCCCATGGCAGGGGGGTTGGACTAGGTGATCTTTAAGGTCCTTTCCAATCCAAAGCACTCTGTCATTCTATGAATGATATATTGTTTCCTCCTCACGTCTCTGTCTCAATTCCCCATCTGTAAAACAGGGACAAGATCAAATTTCATACCTCCATGGGGGAAGCATGAGGGGGAAAAAAGGAATTTTGGCACATCAAAGATGGATAAGGGATTTCTGTAAGGCATTTGTCAGTAGTACATGAAGTCCTGATTAAACACTGAACAGTAATTCAACCTTTGACTTAAACTCTGTTGCTGTATTTTACAATGGATGTTTGTCAGCCAGCAGCGTTGTTTCTAGGAGAGTCCCACAGAGCAGTTCACACTTACAGATTGGTGGCTGTGTCCTGGAAAGCAGCAATTAAAGGATTTATTGATTGCATTAGATGACCAATAGAATATGAGTTCTCAGTCTGATGAAATAGCTAGACCAAAAGTATTTTGAAGAGTATGTAAAAAGGACAATATCGAGAGGAGAGGCGAAGAAGGGAAGGGAAGGGAAGAAGAGAAGAGAGAAGAGTTGAGTTGGAAGGGACCTACAACAATCATCTAGTCCAACTGCAAAGAAGGATTGGTATAACATATGTATATTGCATTAGTATAATGGTTACTGGCATAATGTCAGTGTTCTGGGATCAGCATTTCAAACCTATTCTGGTTACAGGTTGAAAGGAGTTCGAGTTTGAGGTCTCCCCTATATTCAGAGATTGAAGACACAGTTTCTTTAGTTCTAAAATGGTTGTAAAATTAACCAGTGTGGAACTACAACAGGACTTTCAGAAAATGAAGTCCAATCTGGTTTTGGTCTGTGAGTAAATTTTGTTAGGGTCCCAGGTACATGATGCCTCTGTGTTACTCTGGCAGGTGACATTATTTCTTATGAATTTCCTGATGTTTCAAGGATCACCAGTATTATATTGCCATGTTTGCCAGCAGACATAGTGCTGCTTTCCTCAATTTAGAATTCCCCATCCACGTGATGTTAAAAACAGAATCACATTCACCAGTTTCTTCCTAGGAGGCTCAGATGAACAGGACTAGCAAAGGGAAAGTCTCTCTTCAGCGTCCTAACCCCCAGTTCTGCAACTTCCCATTCTGTCAGCTTCATCCTGCTATTATCTCTGCTCCCAGGAACTCATAACTTAACACAGACATCTAGCCAGTCTCCAGGGAATCTCTGGTCCAAAATTTGGCCTTGTTTAAGGCATCTGAGCCACAATGTCATCACTTTGGGGCCCCACACATAGATGGCAAGGGAGGAAACAATGTAAGTTACGCGTCCCCTGCTTTCTTGTGGTGAGATCAGTGCTTGCCAGAAACTTCTAGCCTTTGTTCTGGTCTGGAAATAGGTTTCGTAATGGAGAGGGAGACACTTTCTATTCCAAGTGGAGAAAGCAGTACCAAGGAAGGTTTTAATTATCTTCCATCAGCGCAAAGCAGCCAGGNGCCAGAAACTTCTAGCCTTTGTTCTGGTCTGGAAATAGGTTTCGTAATGGAGAGGGAGACACTTTCTATTCCAAGTGGAGAAAGCAGTACCAAGGAAGGTTTTAATTATCTTCCATCAGAGCAAAGCAGCCAGGCTGCTTGCAGTTGCAGGAGCTGATAAACAGTGCAGTCCCAGTCCAGTCTATTACAGTGAGAAGGGCTGCAGCAATGGGGCATGTTCTCATCCCATGGGAAAGGTGTCCGTGTTGTAGGATGAGACCAGTTCTTAGTAAGATCCGGAATGGAGCTGTTCCCAGGAGGAGAGGACTCCTTCTGCTAGACCTGGAGCAATATTGTAAAGCAAACAGCAATTAGAAATGGAAGCACAACAGGCTTTTCTCCCACATGTGCCATGGCTCAACTCTGCTTGAGGTGACATTGTACTACAGAGAATGGCACGCTGGGCTTGTCCTTCTAACGTGTCCTAAGGACTAAAGTAGAGCTTAGGCTACTGCTGTTCATAATGTAGCAGAGAATGTTCCAAACACGTGGATGTGCCTTGCCTTGCAACCATCCTCTTTTCCTCCAGGGTAGCCTGGTGCAGTCCGGCACTTTGGTGTCCTGCTATGAAAATTATCTACTCAGCATTTTTCCCCATGCTTTGAGTGAGGGTTCTCGTTTATGTGCCATTCATACTTTTTTATTCCTCCTGTCTTGCTGATGCTAATTCTCCGTCTTGTTACCCTTATCTGTTAGTGGTTCACTAGATCCTTTCTCTGCCTTGTTTTTGCTTTCCCATTGTAAGTATAAATCTAAATCCTGCATCCCTGTTGAAAGAGCTGCTATTTCCTTCTGTCTCCCTTAGTTTAATTAATATGTCCTTACATCTTTTCTGCTTACTGACCAGGTCATATTGCCGATTTTAACATCCCCTTGCTTTCTGCTGCTGCTTCTGAAATGCCCTCGGTAAAAAATGCATCTGTCCCTGGCATCTTCATGGCCTCCCTGTCTACATCCTGAGTCCTTCAGAGACTTCAGTGCCTTTATTTGGCATTTACGAAGGTCTAAACTCCTGATAGATCATGTTGCTTGAATTGAGTCAGGATGTGCAAGAGTGCTGCACTGCTGCTTTTCCGTTGTTGCCTCCTCCCCTACCCTACTTCCTCCCCTCTTTTTCCTCTTCAGAGCAGTGCTGTGTTCAGCTTTTCAGTGTTGTGGTCACCTGGTCCACCCTGCCAGCCTTTCTTCTTTCAATTTCTGGCTCCTTCTCTTCTTCTGCTCACAGTCATCACTCACTTCTCCACTGGCTAATTTTCTTTGTGATCTGTTGTCCTCTACCCTTGATCCATTTTCCATTACAAGCTCAACCCTGGAAGTCCTCAGCCCTTACACACTCCTGGGATCTCTTTCACCGTGTACACTGGTATTAATAAACTCCGATGAACAGTCTGAATTCTGCCACTTCACTGCCTTTGCTCTCTCTCTCATTTTGCCATCTTCCTCGTTTAAAACGGAGGGTTCAAAGTTTTACTTACTCCCTTGTCCTCAATTTCAGGTTCTTTTAGCTTGTTTTAGCTCATTCCTCAAACTCTTTCCTCCTCCTGCTTTTAGTTCTTTCTTTGTAAGAGCTCTCTGCTTCCTCCCAGAGGAAAGAAACAAGAAATAACCTCGTTTCTCTTTGCCTTGCTTTCATTCTTCTCCTCTTCTCCCCATCACAAATGCAGAAATTTCTTACCTACTTTTTTCTGTTATTTTAGCCCCAGATAACACATTCTGAGGACTTTAAGTGCAGCATTTCAGGTAATTTATGTGATACTTTCACCGTTTGCTCTAGAAAGGAAGATGAAGTTTGTGGATGGTATTTTTACAACCAATAGTGAGTTTGCAGCACAGTGGGCTCTGGACTTCAGCCTCCAATGCTACAGGATACAATGTAAATGACATGTAAAACCTGTGATGCACAAAATCACTCAGGCACAAAGCAAGTGCTGTGAGATGTGTTAGTTTTCATAGATGACACTGAGACCTTATATTTTGCTGCTTTATTTGAGAAATAAAGAATCAATAGTAAGCGTAAAACAGAAGACCTGTAGTTTTGTGTAATGCAGATGTGGGATAATGTTTCTCAGAATTACAGGGTTCTAAAAGCTGCATATTGTTCATTCTGTCACATGGCTGTGGCAGAGGATGCTAAAGCCACTGCACGTCTCAGTGTTTCTTAGATGAGTGATGTTGGATATGTTGACTCTCTAAGTGCAGATCTGAACACTGGATGCAACAGACCTGGGAAAGTGCTAAGAAGAGTCTTTCACCTTTGACAGTACTGAAACCAGGAACTATTATTCTTATTCTGTATTAGAATAGAATAGAATCTACTTGGAAGGGACCTACAATGATCATCTAATCCAACTGCCTGACCCCTTCAGAGCTGACCAAAAGTTAAGGCATTAAGGGCATTGTCCAAATGCCTCTTAAACACTGACAGGCTTGGGGCATAGACTACCTCTCTAGGAAGCCTGTTCCAGTGTTTGGCAACCCTTTCTGTAAAGAAATGTTTCCTAATGTCCAGTCTAAACCTCCCCGGATGCAGCTTGGAACCAGGGAGAAGAAATCAGCACCTTCCTCTCCATGTCCCCTCCTCAGGAAGCAGAGAGTGACGAAGTTGTCCTTCAGTCTCCTTTTCTCCAAAGTAGACAAACCCAGAATCCTTAGCCACTCCTCACAAGACATGACTTCCAGCCGCTCTACCAGCTTTGTTGCCCTCCTATGGACCCATTCGAGTACTTTTACATCCTTCTTAAATTGTGGGGCCCAGAAATGCACACAGTACTCAAGGTGAGGCCACACCATCACTAAATACAGTGGGCTAATCACCTCTCTTGACTGGCTGGTTGTACTGTGTTTGATGCACCCCAGGGTGCAGTTTGCCCTCTTGGCTGCCAGGGTACACTGCTGACTCACATTGAGCCTGCTGCTGACCAGCACCCCCAGGTGCCATTCTGCAGGGCTGCTCTCAAGCCACTTCTCTCCCAATTTATACTTGTGTCCAGCATTACTCCATTCCAGGGGCAGAATCTGGTTTCGTTTTTGTTAAATTTCATGCCTCTGATGATTGGCCAATGTTCCAATCTCATCTAGATCCCTCTGCAAGGCCTCACCTCCCTCAAGAGATCAACAGCATCTCCCAGTTTAATATCATCAGCAGACTCACAAATGGTGCATTCAACTCTTGCGTCCAGATCATTGATAAAATTATTGAACAGAACCAGCCCTAGGATTGAGTCCTGAGGAACATGGCTGGTGAGCGGTCACGGGCCAGATGTAGCACCATTCACTACAGCCCTTTGAACCCTGCCATTCAGCCAGTTCTTCACCCAGCGCACGGTGTACTTGCTCATCTCACAATTGGACAACTTGACCAGAAGGACACCATGAAAGACAGTATCAAAAGCCTTACTGAAATCTAGAAAAACTACATCCACCACCTTCCCCTTCATCCAGTAGATGAGTGACCTTATCATAGAAGGATATTAAATTAGTTAGACTGGACTTTCGCTTTGTGAACACATTTTGACTGTGCCTGATAATTGCATTGTCCTTTAAATGCCTTTCAATAGCAACCAGTATGATCTACATAATTTTTCCAGGTACTGAGATTAGACTAACAGGTCTGTAGTTTTCTGGGTCTTCCTTCACGCCCTTGTAAATTGGAATAATGTTGGCTAGCTTCCAGTAAGCGGCGACCTACCCAGACTCCCAAGACCTTTGGTAGATGATTGAGAAGGGTCCTGCTGTAACATCAGCTAACTCCTTCAGTACTCTGGCATGAATCCCATCAGGCCTCAAAGACTTATGACCATTCAATTGATACAACTGGTCCTTCACAATTTCAGTGTCCACAAATGGAAAGTCACTGTTCCCACAGTCACAGTCCTCCAACTCAGAGGACCGGGCAGCCCGAAGTCTGTCATTAAAGACTGAGGCAAAAAAAAGCATTGAAAGCATTCTGTGAATCCCCTTTCAGCATTAGAGGTAATTGGTGCAGCAAACATGCCCATCAAGAATAGGAAAGAAGAGTACAGAAGACTTCAGTCCAGTCTCAAACTTCTTTCAATGCGTATGGAAGAAAGAAGTAGAGGACTCCAGGGCCAGATGAAATCAGGAATCATCCACCTTATATAGCATACTTCAGGAAGCAAAAGCATAAGCAACCTGTCTCCCTGACTGTCCAAGCCTGGAGAAAAATGCTTCACAAAGAAATGTTTCCCAAATGAACAGTGATGGCCATGCACTATTCTGCCTTCACAGAACCACAGAATACCAGCATGGCAGGGGCCGGCAGGGCCCTCTGGAGATCCCCGAGTCCAACCAGCCTGCTAAAGCAGGTGGCCCTAGACCAGGTTGCACAGGAATGTGTCCAGGTGAGTTTTGAATCTCTCCAGAGAAGGAGACCCCACAGTCTCTCTGGGCAGCCTGGGCCAGGGCTCTGTCACTCTCATGGTAAAGGAGTTCTTCCTCATGTTCAGGGGGAACTGCCCAAGCTCCAGTTTGTGCCTGTTGCCCCTTGTGCTGTCGCTGGGCACCACTGAAAAGAGTCTGGCCCCGTCGTCTGGTGGACACCTGCCCTTTAGATATCAATCAGCATTGATGAGATCCCCTCTCAGCCTTCTCTTCTCCAGCATGAACAGCCCCAGGGCTCTCAGCCTCCCCTCACAGCAGAGATGCTCCAGTGCCCTCATCATCCTCATTGCCCTCCGCTGGACTCTCTCCAGTCGTACCCCATCTCTCTTGAACTGGGGAGCCCAGAACTGGACCCAGCACTGCAGATGTGGCGTCTCTAGGCCAGAGCAGAGGGGCAGGATCACCTCCCTCGACCTGCTGGCCAGGCTCTTCTTAAATGCACCCCAGGATGCCATTGGCCTTCTTGGCCACAAAGGCACGTTTCTGGCTCATGGTTTACCTGTTGTGCCCCAGCACTCCCAGGTCCTTCTTGGGAGAGATGCTTTCCAGCAGGTCAACCCACAACCTGTACTGGTGCATGGAGTTGTTCCTCCCCAGGTGCAGGACCCTCCACTTGCCTTTATTGAACTTCATCAGGTTCCTCTCCACCCAACTCTCCAGCCTGTCCATGGTGAACGGCAGCACAGCCTTCTGGTGAGTCAGCCACTACTCCCAGCTTTGTATCATCAGCAAACTTGCTGAGGGTACGCTCTCTCCCTTCATCCAGGTAATTGTGGAGTATGGCACACAACTGGACCCAGTACCGACCTCTGGGGAACACCACTGGTCACAGGCTTCCAACTAGACTTTGCACTGCTAATAACAACCCGCTGAGCTCTGCCATTCAACCGGTTCTAAATCCACTTCACTGTCCACTCATCTAACCCACACTTCCTAAGCTTACCTATGAGGATGTTGTGGGAGACAGTTTCAAAAGCCTTGCTGAAGTAGAGTTAGACAACATCCACTGCTCTGCCCTCATCTACATAGCCAGTCATGCCATCACAGAAGGCTATGAGATTGGTCAAGCAGGATTTCCTCTTGGTGAGTCCACGCTGAATACTCCTGATAGCCGCCTTCTCCTCCACATGCTCAGAGATGACATCCAGAATGATCTGTTCCTTCACCTTTCCAGGGATGGAGGTGGGGCTGATGGGCTGTAGTTTCCGGGGTCCTCCTTTTTGTCCTTTCTGAAGATTGGAGGGACGTCGGCTTTCCTGCAGTCCTCAGGCACATCTCCTGTTCTCATGACCTTTCAAAGATGATGGAGAGTGGCTTAGCAGTAACATCTGCCAGCTCCCTCAGCACTTGTGGGTGCATCCTATCGAGGCCCATGGATTTTTGTCCTAATCCGTGGGATTGCTCTAAGTAGGTCTTTGAAGAGGCCAGAGTTAGCTCTCCTGAAGTCCAGGGTTGTAATCCTGCTTGTTCCCCTGCTCCTTCCGCACAGGATCCTGAACAACACCATCTCATGGTCGCTGCAGACAAGGCTACCCCAACCTTCACATCCCCAACCAGCCGTTCTGTGTTTGTTAGTACCAGGTTCAGCAGCACACTTCTCCTGGCTGGCTCCTCCACCACCTGTATCAAAAAGTTACCATCGGTGCTCTGCAGGAACTTCCTGGACTGTGCGTGCCTAGCTGTGTTGTCTTTCTAGCAGGTATCAGGGTGCTTGAAGTCCCCCATGAGAACCAGGGACTGTGACCCTGAAGCAACTTTCATCTGTCTGTAAAAGCCCTCGTCAACTTCCTCTTTCTGATGAGGTGACCTATGATAAACACCCACAACAGTGTCGCAGGTATTAGCCTGCCCCTTAATTCCTACCCATAGGCTCTCGATTCATTCTTCATTCACCCCTAGGCAGAGCTCGATACATTCCAGTTGCTCTCTCACTATGCCTTCTTACTATCTACCCATTTTCTCCACCATGCTCACATTAGAACTAGAGTCTCACAATTCTAACAGTGGCACAGAATATTCAGCTGCACAAGTCAGCCTTAATAAGAGAGGAGGCAGGAGAGTTCTGAAGTGCCCTACCTCCTAGTAGATAAATACCTGATTATCTAAAAATTAATCTTGCTCTGCAACATGCTAATAGGCAACTTCTGGAGAGTTGCTGTTGTAAGAAAAAATCCCACACAGTTAAGATTCACAGAAGAATTATAACAAAAGGAATTTGAATCATAGAATGGTTTGGGTTGGATGGAACCTTAAAGACCATCCAGTTCCAACCCCTCTGCCATGGGCAGGGACACTTTCCACTACAACAGGTTGCTCAAAGCCCCATCCAGCCTGGCCTTGAACACTTCCAGGGAGGGGGCATCCACAGCTTCTCTGGGCAACCTGTGTCTCACCACCCTCCTCGTGAAGACTGTCTTCCTAGTACGTAATCTAAATCTGGCATCTTTTAGTTTAAAACCATTACCCCTCATCTACCCTTACCACTTCACGCCCCTGTAAAAAGTCCCTCTCCAGCTCTCTTGTAGGCACCCTTCAGGTAAGGGAAGGCTTCTGTAAGGTCTCCCCAAAGCCTTCTCTTCTCTGGGCTGAACAGCACCAACACGTTCAGTCTCTCTTCATAGGAGAGGTGCTCCAGCCCCCTGATCATCTTCGTGGCCCTCCTCTGGACTTGCTTCAACAGGTCCACCTCCTTCTTATGTTGGGGGCCCCACAGCTGAACGCATTACTCCAGGTGGGGTCTCACAAGAGTGGAGTAGAGGGGGAGAATCACCTCCTTCGACCTGCTGGTCACGCTTCTTTACATGCAGCCCAGGATACGGCTGGCCTTCTGGGCTGCATGTGCACATTGCTGGCTCACG
>VZSC01008136.1:0-21256 GCA_013398225.1 Steatornis caripensis | reverse complement strand
CACACACCTCTTAGCTTTGTCAATACTTTTTTCTAAGGCTTTTTTTTCTCTTCTGGATACTGGTGGGGAACATGACAGCTCTTTGGGGGATATTGTGGATTTACTGGAGGGTTGTTTTGCCTGCAATTTTAGAACTGAATAGTTAGATGTAAGAACTTGCAACACTGCAATAGTTTGCCAGTTCTCCCTTTTGTATAACACAAACACACAAACTCCTGAGAAACATTGTGAAGATTTTCTTTTATAAGACATTTCATCTCCCAGAAAAAAAGAAAAAGTCTGTATTGAATGACTGAAAGATGCTTAGTGTGTAAATACAGGCCTACACTTTTGAAATAATACTGATTTTTTAGGACAGTAGGGGAGAAAGAACCCCCGAAAGTTGTTTCAACCATTTCTTGGACAAAATGTTTGTTTTAAAGAAATCAGTGCAGCTTCACTGGGTTACACTTGCAATACACTTCTGAAGAGTTAAAAATGATACTCAAACTGCCAGTAGAATTACAGGGACGAATCGTCATCTAACAGAGTTAAAAAAAACCTGGATTTTTCTGTTTCCTCTGCTTTTGTGACCCCTGCTCACATGATTTTACTTTGAACACTTTTTCAGGTTTGTCAGAACCATGATGACTGGAAAATGCTTAAGTTGCTTAAGATCATATTTTGCCTTCATTAAAGAACCACAGAACCTAAGCTGGGGCAATCACCAGTATAAATACAGCCTCAGGGATGAATGGACTGAGAGCAGCCCTGCACAGAAGGACTTGGGGATAGTGGTGGATGAAAAATTGAACATGAGCTGACAATGTATGCTTGTAGCCCAGAAAACCAATTGTACCCTGGTCAAGAATACAATATCCAAGCTGAGGGAGGTGCTTCTCCCGATCCACTCTGCTCTGGTGAGACCCCACCTGGAGTACTGCATAAAGCTCTGGGGTCCCCAGCACAAGACAGACATGGATCTGTTCAAGTGGGTCCAGAAGGGGGCCACGAAAATTATTAGAGGGCTGGATCACCTCTCCTATGAAGAAAGGCTGAGAGAGTTAAGGTTGTAGAGCCTGGAGAAGAGAGGGCTCCAAGGACTCCTTACTGTGGCCTTTCAATACTTAGAGGGGACTTATAAGACTGAGAGAGAGATTTTACCAAGGCCTCTAGTGGTAGAACAAGGGGTAATTGTTTTTAAACTGAGAGTAGATTTAGATCAGACATAGAAAGAAATTCTTCACAATGAGGGTGGTGAGGCCCTGGCACAGGTTGCCCAGAGAAGTTGTGGATGTCCCCTCCCTGGAAGTGTTCAAGGCAGGTTGATCGGGGCTTTGAGCAACCTGGTCTGGTGGAAGGTGTCCCTGTCCATAGCAGGGGGGTTGGACTAGGTGATCTTTAAAGGTCCCTTTCAACCCAAACCATTCTACCACAGAACCACAGAATCTCAGAATGTTTGAGGTTGGAAGGGACCTTTGGAAGTCATCCTGCCCAAGCCCTACACTCATGGAGGATCAGTGAACCATAGATCTCCTCAGTGAGCTGCTTTAGACTCATAGGTGCAAATCAATTTGGCCTGTTGATTTAAAAAAACATTTATTATTGATAGATTACTGTTTATTATCTTCTAATGCTTTCATCTTGTATCTCACACATACAAAAGAGAATTTTGATCAACTGTTCCTTCTTGGCATCATTAACAGTTTTACCATCTCCGTGTAACAGACTGCCCTGTGCTGGGCTGAAGACTGTACCCTGCGGAAAGGCCCCCATGATGAAGCAGTTCTTGAAGAACTGCAGCCCCTGGGAGGGGCCTCACGCTGGAGCAGGGGAACAGCATGAGAAGGAAGAAGCAGCAGAGACGAAGCGTTGTGAGCATCGCCCTGTGCCACTGGGGTGCGGTGGAGGTAGAAGTGTCAGAAGCGAAGGAGTGAAGTTGAGCCTGGAAAGAAGAGGGGCTGGGGGGAAGGTGGTTTTAGTTTTGTCTTTGTTTCTCACCATCCTACTCTATTTTTAATGGTCAATAAATTAAATTAATCTTCCCCAAGTCAAGTCTGTTTTGTCCATGACGGTAGCTGGTAAGCGATCTCCGTGTTTTTACCTCAGCCTACAAGCTTTTTCATCTTATTTTCTCCTCCTGTCCTGGTGAGGGGGAATGAGAGAGTGGCTTGGTTGGCATCTGGCAGCCTGCCATGGTTAACCCACCATAGCAGTGTTTCATCAACTGTCCATGGCCTATTTAGATACAATCATAACACAGAAAACATTGACCCAGTGACAAGGCACTCATTTTTAAATTAATTGTATCTTGGGGACCAGGCTACTCAACTGCATTGAATTTCAAAGCGGAGTATAATGGAACATGATGACAAATGATGAATGAACTAAGGTGAAATGGTGTTTGCTGACTTCTTATGGTAAGGGCCCAAAAGCAGCCAACTACAATCAGGGTAGGCCTCTGCTTGAAGACTGTTGGTTCCCTGACAGAGAACAAGAGATTAGTTCAAATTATAACACAGTCCATAATACTTCACGATACTTTCATTAAAAAGTAGTGCATCTATCTAAATATATGTTAAATATATTCAGATGTCTCAGAGGGAACAGTTGTGAGAAGAAATGTTTGAAGCAGTGTTGCTCCAATATTTATGGTGATTTAATAGTAAGTCAGTCATTGCTGATAAAGTTTGCAGATGATACTAACACTGGCTGAAAGACAAACAGGTAAGTAGGAAACAATGAACTAGAAAACTGGATCCTCTCAAACAAGGTAGCTCTTACAAGAGCCAAATGCAAAACATTTCCATGAATATGGAACTGTCCAGAAGAATAAGGGCTGAAATGCTTTACACTACAATGTTACACTGGTAGAGGAGAGGCAAGTTAAAACTCAGTACTGTAGCAAAAAGAGCTGAAGCTAGCTTTGGATGCATGAAGAGGGAAGAAATTACTGGAATCCGACCTGTCTTCAAGAAGGGCAGAAAGGAAGATCCAGGGAATTACAGGCCAGCCAGCCCACCTCGATTCATTACAGACAGAGAATTATATAGACACGCCTCATTTTTTCCACCTTTCCTTATTGCATCCCTCACCTTATGGATGCTGTCAGTAGAGCACATCAGGTTTTATAGTATTGCCTAATGAACTTCTGGAAGGTGTTTAGATTTTGAAAGGAAGGCAGTTATAAACACTATAAACTGGAAATTGTACCCTGTCTGCTTTGTGTGCCTGTGACCTGAAGGCAATTTAGTGGCTGCCAAAGGCTTTCATCATCAGTCATAGACAGGATCCTTCCCTGTTCATGTTCATCAATGAGAATATAATAGAGAAGAGGATCATAAACTTTGAAATGTTAAATTTAAAATCACACTAAGGGTCATGAAAAAAAAAAAGAAGGAGAAACTAACACTCTGTCTTTACAATCTGTGACTCCATCTAATAGCTGTGGGACTAACATTCTCTGCAGTTACAGAAAGTACCATGCAATTTAAATGGAAGGACAAAAACCTATCCTGTGCAGGGTTCTTAAAGGTGATGTAAGAAATGTTTAATCTGTCTGGTTACTGGAAGTGTTCAAGGTCAGGTTGGATGGGGCTTTAAGCAACCTGATCTACTGGAAGGTGTCCCTGTCCATAGCAGGGGGGTTGGACTAGATGATCTTTAAAGGTCGCTTTCAACCCAAACCATTCTATGATTGTATGGCTGTGACATCCTCTCTGATGTTAGTGTACTGGATGACTGTCCCCTAAGTGTCGGGTGACAATGACAGAGTGTTTTGTGCTGATGGAAAGATGGTAAGCAATCATAGAATCCTAGAATAGTTGAAGTTGAAAGGGACATCTGAAGAACTTCTGTCAAATCCCTCTGCTCAAGGCAACGTCAACTACAGGATGTTGCTCAGGACTGTGTCCAGTTTTGTTTCAAGTATCTCCAAGACAGGAGACTACACAATGTCCCTGAGCAACCTGATGCAGTGTTTGACCACCCTCACAGGAGAAAGTTTTTTTGTATGTTTAAACAGAATCCTATGTTTCAATTTGACAGTGTCAACAAGGTGGGATACCTTAAGGAACAGTGGGAAAAGTGGGCTATGTCCATGTAATTATTATCTGTAATAAATGAAGAAGTGAAGGAGGAACGGAAAATAGAGAAGTGAAGGAAACAATCCTGAAAAATGAGGACATTCGTAATAGTCCTTGGTTTTCTAAGATTTGTTTCACAAACTGAGATTGAGTACCTCCGAACCAGAATATGTATGGTCTTCATAATAGGGACTGAATCACAGAATAACTGAAATTGGAAGGAACACCTAGAGATCTAGCCCACCCCCCCTGCTCAAAGCAGGGACAACTAGAGCCTTACTAAAGTTGAGACAAATAACACTGTCGCGGGGGAGAGTGGTTAAGGTTTAATGGTCGCTCAAAGAATCACCACCACAGATACGAGGGAAAGGTGATTTTTAATATGAGTTTGTAAAAAGGTGCGACTTTACAGAATTCTATGGCAAGATTCACTCTATTACTTACTGTGTGAAGGGATTGTGAAAGGGAATTGGGTCAGAGTGGTGCTTAGGTGCAACTGTCACAGTGAATGGCGGGGGGGCGGCACAGAGAGAGAAGTGATTTTTTACAGTGGTCGGATAGGGGAAACTGAGTCAGGGTCGAGTTGGAGTGATGTATACAGGGTTTAGGGAAAAGGGTATAAGGAGTGCCCTCCCGTTGAGTCACGAGGTTCAGAAAGGACCCCCTTGCTTTCTAAACTCCTTCTCAGAGGAGTCTAGGTGCGGCTGAATCCACTCCTAGTCCCAGACTTGGTCAACGGTTTATAACTAAAGGAGTGTAGTGTTGGGATTTCAGTGAAAGTGATTTAACATGTAAGTATGGGTCTTATAAAAATTAACAGTAGCAATAAATGGTATCTTAACACTACTAAAGTAAATAATAAACTAAATTATGTGATTAGCAATACTTATTCAATAATCAATAATCAGCAGTTATGACGACTTAGTTAACGATTTGAAGTTTCCTAACTTAAAACACATGTATACACACACATACACACACACACACACACACAGATATAGAGGTTAACCTTTGTTTAAGATGTTAAATTTGGTACCCAATATCCTTCGAAAATCACACAGGGTCAGGAAATAGTGAGCTACACACTATTTCATCCTGTGAAAATACTTCGCGAAAATCTAAATTCAGTGACTTACTCACTTTTTCCTTCGCTGGCGTCTGTCAGGGAAGGATCCAAATACCTCGCGGAACCTCGCGAAAACTGCTCTGAGAGGCGTCCCAGCTCAGAGGGAGATACACGGTCACAGCCTGCTGTGGTCCCGGAGAGCTCAAAGGGTCTCGCTTTAGAACCATTATTTATAGAATCGCAAGATGATTGACTTTGGTCAGTGTTACCATTTCGTGGCCACAATTCTTATCAGATAATTAGTCTTGGCACCTCTCAGATATGTGGGCTGCGACCCATGCAGGAGAAGATTTAGGTACATTTCCTGGGTAACAGGAGTTCCGGAGATGGTCAGGGGGCGCCTAATCACTTCAACTCACTGTGATTGCAGCAGGAGTTCCAGGTGCAATCAGGGAGTGCCTTTGTCCCAACTCGCTGTGCTCATCCGGGGATAAAGAGGTACCGTATTACTTCTTATCTTGGCTCATTGTACCAACAGGCAGGATCATAGAGCGCCCAATTATCCCAGCTCTTTGTTCTCAGATGGTGCTGAATGATCTGACATTGCAATGCGGCTTGATAGTAGGGGGGAGCAGGGCCTACACCACAACAAACACCCACTGCTCTCCTGTCCTATACCAAGTCATCTCATTGTGGAAGGCTATCAAGTTAGTTAAGCATAATTTTCTCTTCATAAGTCTTTGCTGACTACTCCTGATCGCCTTCTTGCCTTCTCGTGTTCAGAAATTATTTTCAGGAAGATTTGCTACATCACTTTCCCAGGGACTGAGGTGAGGCTGACCAGGCTGTAGTTCCCTTGATGTTCCTTTTTTGCCGCTCTTGAAGGTAGGAGCGGTATTTGATTTCTTCCAGTCCTCAGGAACCTCCCTGAGTCACAATGACCTTTCAAAGATAACTGAGAGTGGCCTTGCAGTGATGTCACCCAGCTTGCTCACCACTTGTGGGTACATTCTTTCAGGTCCCACAGAATTGTGTAAGGCCAGCCTGCTAAAAGTGGTCTCTAACCTGACCACCCTCCGCTGAGGGTAAGTCTTCCTTGTTCCAGAGTTTCCCTTTGGTCTTAGGGGCCTGGTATTCCTGAAGGATGCTTTTCTGTGTCCTTTGTCACCACGGTGCCCGCCCCATTTAGCAGTGGAATCACATTTTCCTTAGTCTTCCCGTTGCTGCTGATATACCTGCAGAAGACTTTCTTGCTGCACTTCACAACTCTTGCTGGATTTGGCTCCCGGTGGGCTTTGTTTTTCCCTACACTGCATCTGCTTGCTTGAATAACATCTCTGTATTCCTCCTGGGTTACCTGTCCTTCTTCCATCTCACAGTGCCTCACAGTGGCCTGAGTTATTTTTAGATATTTAAGAATCATTAAGTTGACTCATAAACCAAACTTACTTTCTTCCTTCTGCTAGGTCAGTTATGGCCCTTAAGGGTTATGGAAAGCAACACCAACTAAGTGGTTGTTTATGGCCTGATTCTGCTGCTGGGTGAGCTACACAGCTATGATTTAACCTGGAGCTCTGAGTAACTTTTTAAAGTGTGTGGTAGGCTTGTATATGTGTTTTTAACCTATGGGACGTTTTTGGCTTGTGCTTCTATTAGAGCATTTGATGTTACCTAATGGTAACATCTTTGCCAAGTTGTGTGCATCGTAGCAGCTTAAACTGCAAGTTAATGATTTTTTTCATTTTTTTAGATAATTTAAACACGATATGTTTAGCACACATGCTGGTCTGTGTCTGGGACTCGTAAGCAACGCTACGACACAAATAACTAATGCTAACGAGATTGAGGTTGTGTGATACACAAACTTCCACTAGATGGGGCAATATCACACCACTTCCTTCCCGGGGCGGGCGCTGTGGTGTGCGCGCGTGCCTCTCTGGGTTGAGAACCACAGCTTCCTGGCTCTATTTGGGGCAGGTATATTTAGTACAGTTCGGGTCTTACACATGCCTGCAGCGTATTTAGCACGAGCTGTCTGGTCAGCGTGCACACTGTTGCCGGTTTGCCTGCTCGCATGCACAAGAGTACGGTGTATTTGCGGGATAGTGTGTTGCATCCCAGTGTGCGTCANACTAGATGGGGCAATATCACACCACTTCCTTCCCGGGGCGGGCGCTGTGGTGTGCGCGCGTGCCTCTCTGGGTTGAGAACCACAGCTTCCTGGCTCTATTTGGGGCAGGTATATTTAGTACAGTTCGGGTCTTACACATGCCTGCAGCGTATTTAGCACGAGCTGTCTGGTCAGCGTGCACACTGTTGCCGGTTTGCCTGCTCGCATGCACAAGACTACAGTGTATTTGCGGGATATTGTGTTGCATCCCAGTGTGTGTCGCTTGTGAATGGTCAACTTAATTTGTCACAGGCAAAAAGAAGGCCAGACCATCTGCAATTTTCTTTTTCCTGGAGGAAAAAGATCGTCAGATCTTACTTCCGAACCTGCTCCTCTGCGACAGAGCAGAGCTTGGACCTAAGCTCTTGAGTGAGAGCTCAGGTACAGAGGGGCCGTTCCTGGAGAGCCACATGGCCCCTGCAGGCTCCTCCCAGTTCGCTGCTGCTAGGCAGAGGAGACCAGTGGAGTCGAGAGCATGTGGGTGAGACTTGACTCTGCTGATCTCAGAGCCTTTCCTTCCTGAACAAACATTTTCCATTCTGAAATAATCACCTCACTATATATAGAAAGCTCCTCCAAAGCAAAAGCCACGTTCTTTGGGAAGGGATATTCCTGAAATTGTTTTTTTTCCTTTTACAAAACACCAGCAGGCCCTTTGCCATCAGGCATGCGTCTGTTTGTGAACGCCGTTGATCAAAGGCATGTGTTCACCTCACACGAAAATGATCTGCATTCCCCATGCAGCTTCTGTGCTTCCCACCCCCACTCCACGGATTCTGAGACTATGTCTGTAATCACAATCCACAGCATTTCGGAAACCACCTCCCCATCTCACTTCCTCCCAGCTGATTTTCAGGAGAACAGAAGGAGACTTGTTTGCTACCAGGGAGGAAGTCCAGGCCTTAGCGAGCAGCTTTCTAAGAGGCACCTACGAGAATGGTGCACGTTAGTCAGTGTACGCTTGCAGAGGCCGCTGCCAAATGAGGTCACCCTGCTGCAGAAACGTGGATGAAGAGACTCCAGAAGAGAATGGAAGGAGCCAGGACAGGAAGTAGAGCAGTCAGCAGCACAGGGCTCAGCTCAGTCAACTCCCCTCTCTGGAAATGTTGATTTCAGTTTTGTCTTGGCTCACAAAGTAAAATGTATTAGATGGTTTCCTTCTCATCATTGTCGCATTCCCTTTTCTCATCATAAAAATGATTGCTCGGTTTGATGCGGTTCAGCCATCTCTTTGGGAAGAGTTTAATGGGGCAAGCAGCACACAAACACAGAGAACAGTTCAGACACTAGGACTTTTGGGAAACACAAAGCTCACAGCACCTCAGGGAAAGACTCCTCCTTCTGACCCATGACTTTTGCTGAGCTAGCACATCTCTTGAGAAAGATCATAGGATCACAAAATCATAGAATATCAGGTTCGAAGGGACCTCAAGGATCATCTGGGCCAAACTTTCTTGGCAAAAGCACGGTCTAGACGAGATGGCCCAGCACCCTGTTCAGCTGAAGATGGACAACCTTAACTCCTAGGAATCTGTTACACCTTTTTCTTAGTTATTCTAGCGATCAGTTCCTCCTTCCACTGATCTGTTGCTCTTTACTTCTGTTTGTATGACTGCAGTTCCACCCTGTTGCTCCTGTTGTGCCTTCATTTGCTGGATTTAAGCATTATACACAATTAAAAATTTTCTTTCTTACAGATCCTTAGAAATCTCTCTTTTTTTTAATCTTTCTGAAGCTGTCCATGTGGAAACTTGTTCTACGGATCTTGACTCATCCTTATGACTCTTTTCTGACCACTTTGAGTTTTCTACAGTCTTTATAGATATTGAACATTAAATTTACATCACTAAAGCTGCAGTAATATGATTTCCCTATTGTTCTGTGTGCTTCTGTTTAGTCAGTCCATACTTCCTTGCAAATTATTACTCAAGATACTAAACAAGATTGATAGAAATATTGAAAGTATTATTATTCCTTGGTAGGAAGATTATCTGCTTGGCAGGAATAATAAACTGTACAGATAGAGACTGAGAAACAGCAGTCCATACAATAGTTCTCCGTGTTTAATTTATAGTGACCTGTACGTTGAATATGAATCAGTTGAAGGCATGTTGTTGCAAAACCAAGACAACATCATATGAGATGGCATAAACAGGGATATGACTTGCAGCATGCATGAAGTAACATTTCTGGATCTGCTTTGCTGTGATAAGGCCCTTAGACACAGTACTGTGTCCAATCTTAGCGCACCTTAGAGAGCGCAGGCAAACCCAAGAAAGTACAGAGGAGATGACTAGAATTTGAGAAAATACAATATGGAAAGATTAAATGCTCTCGGACAGTTTAGATTAAAAAAGAGTGAGAAGATATGATAACCACCTTAATTTGTAAAAGACAGTTGCAAAGAGAACAATCTATTTCCAGTGTTCATGATAGATAGTACAGGAAATAATACGTTTAAATAACAGCAAAGAAAATTCAGGACTGAAAAGATGGATGGAAGGTTTATGAAGTCTTCATTATGGGAGGACTTTAAGAACTAGATAGGTGCACATCTGCTGAGAATGACAGGAGATGCTGGGTTCAGATGAACCTTCTTTGAGGTACAGGAATGAAGCAACTGATAGCCTTAGATTTTTGTCCTACTGTTTAAAATCTGCCTATGCTATGATGTTTAGAAAGTATCACAGAATTACAGAATGGTTTGTGTTGGAAGGAACCTTTAAGATTATCCAGTTCCAACCCCCCTGCTATGGGCAGGGACACCTTCCACTAGACCAGGCTGCTCAAAGCCCCATCCAGCCTGGCCTTGAACACTTCCAGGGAGGGGGCATCCACAGCTTCTCTGGGCAACCTGTGCCAGGGTCTCATCACCCTCATTGTGAAGAATTCATTCCTAGTACGTAATCTAAATCTAGCGTCTTTTAGTTTAAAACCATTAACCCTCGTCCTATCACTCCACGCCTTTGTAAAAAGTCCCTCTCCAGCTCTCTTGTAGGCACCCTTCAGGTACGGGAAGGCTTCTGTAAGGTCTCCCCAAAGCCTTCTCTTCTCTGGGCTGAACAGCACCAACACGTTCAGTCTCTCTTCATAGGAGAGGTGCTCCAGCCCCCTGATCATCTTCGTGGCCCTCCTCTGGACTTGCTTCAACAGGTCCACCTCCTTCTTATGTTGGGGGCCCCACAGCTGAACGCATTACTCCAGGTGGGGTCTCACAAGAGTGGAGTAGAGTGGGAGAATCACCTCCTTCGACCTGCTGGTCACGCTTCTTTACATGCAGCCCAGGATATGGTTGGCCTTCTGGGCTGCATGTGCACATTGCTGGCTCACGTTGAGCTTCTCATCAACCAACACAGCCAAGTCCTTCTCACAGCTGCTTTCAGTCCATTCTCTGCCCAGCCTGTATCTGTGCTTAGGATTGCCCCGACCCATTTGTAGGACCTTGCACTTGGCCTTGTTGAGCGTCATGCAGTTTGCATGGGCCCACCTCTCCAGCCTGTCAAGGTCCCTCTGGACGGCTTCCCTTCCCTCCTGTGTGTCAACCGCACCACACAGCTCGGTGTCATTGGCGAACTTGCTGAGGGTGCACTGAATTCCATTGTCCGTGTCACTGACAAAGATATTAAACAGTGCCAGTGCCAGTACTGACCCCTGAGGAATGCCACTTGTCACTGGTGTCCACTCGGACATCGAGCCCTCAACCACAACTCTTTGAGTGCGACCATCCAGCCAGTTCCTTATCCAGCAAATGGTCCATGTCTCTCCAATTTAGATACCAGGATGTCGTGCGGGACAGCGTCAGATGCCCTGCACAAGTCCAGGTAGATGACGCCAGCTGCTCTTCCCTTGTCCACCTCAACGCTGTAACCTCATCGCAGAACGCCACCAAATGTGTGAGGCGCGATTTGCCCTTCGTGAAGCCATCTTGGCTGTCACCAGTCACCTCCTTATTTTCCATGTGCCTTAGTATAGTTTCCAGGAGGATCTGCTCCATGATCTTGCCGGCCACAGAGGTGAGGCTGACAGGCCTGTAATTCGCTGGGTCTTTCTTTTTTCCCGTTTTAAAAATGGAGGTTATGTTTCCCCTTTTCCAGTCAGCGGGAACTTCACGAGACTGCCACGACTTCTCAAAAATTGTGGATAGTGGCTTAGCAACTTCATCCGCCAGTTCCCTCAGGACGTGCAGATGCAGATGCATCTCATCGGGTCCCATGGATTTGTGCACCTTCAGGTTCCTTAGATGGTCTTGAACCTGATCTTCTCCTGCAGTGGTGGTGGTGGGTTTCTTCGTTCTCCCAGTCTCTGTCTTTGCCTTCTGTGACTTGGGCCGTGTGGTTTGAGCACTTGCAGGTGAAGACTGAGACAGAAAAGTCGCTGAGTACCTCAGCCTTCTCCATATCCTGGGTAAAGCAGGTCTCCCGTTCCCTTCCGGAGAGGGCCCACATTTTCCCTAGTCTTCCTTTTATCAGTGACGTACCTACAGAAGCTTTTCTTGGTGCCCTTGACATCCCTGGCCAGATTTAATTCTAGCAGGGCTTCAGCTTTTCTGACCTGATCCCGGGCGGCTCAGACAATTTCTCTGTATTCCTCCCAGGCTTCCTGTCCTTGCTTCCACCCTCTTTAGGCTTCCTTTTTGCCTTTGAGTTTATCCAGGAGTTCCTTGTTCATGCATGTAGGCCTCCTGGTGTTTTTGCCTGACTGCCTCTTTGTTGGGATGCCCCGCTCCAGAGCTTGGAGGAGGCGATCCTTGAATACTGCCGAGCTATCTTGGGACCCCCTTCCCTTCAGGCCTTTATCCCACGGGACTCTACCAAGCAGGTCCCTGAAGAGGCCGAACTCTGCTCTCCTGAAGTCCAGGGCAGTGAGCTTGCTGTGTGCCCTCCTCGCTAGCCTAAGGATCTTGAGTTCCACCATTTCACGGTCCCTGCATCCAAGGCTGCCCTTGAGCTTCACATTCCTCACCAGCCCCTCCTAGTTGGTGAGAACAGGGTCCAGCGTAGCACCTCTCCTTGTTGCCTCCTTGTCATGGTTTGAGCCCAGCCGGCAACAAAGAACCATGTGGCCGCTCTCTCACTCCTCCCTGCCTTGTGACATGAGAACAAAATGTAATTAAAAGCTTGTGAGTCGAGACAAGGACAGGGAGGGCTCTCTCACCAGTTATGGTCACAGGCAAAAACACACTCCACTTGGCGATAAAATTCCATTTAATCAGTTATCAATCAAAGCAGAGTAGGATAAGGAGATACAAACAAGCCAGATCTTAAGACACGAATACATACCCTTCCTCCCTTTTCTGGGCTTGAGTCTCCTCGCTCCTAATGTTTCTCCCTCCTCCCCATTCAGCGGCGCAGGGGGGTGGGCAATGGGGGGTGCAGTTAGTTCCCCAGATATTGTCCCTGCCGCTCCTTCCCCCTCAGGCGGGGAGGGCTCTTCACACGCTGCCCCTGCTTCAGCGTGGGGTCCCCCCCACGGCATATGGTCCCTCACGAACCCCTCCAACAGAAGTCCTTTCCACACAGAGCAGTCCCTCAAGAACGCACCGACCCAGCACAGGCTGCCCACACAGTCATGGCCTGCTTCGGGAGCGGGCACCATCCCTGGCGTGGCGTCCTCCACGGGCTGCAGGTCCAGCTCTGCCTGGCCCTGGTCCCCCACGGGCTGCTCCACCGCGATCCTCCATGGGCTGCAGGGGCAGAGCCTGCCCTCTCCCCGCAGGTTGCAGGGGTATCTCCGCTCTGGCTGCCCACCGCCCACCGCTTCTTCACTGTCTCCTGGTATCTCCACAGGTGTTTCTTTCACCTCCCCCTCCTTCCTCTGCTGCAGGTCTCCACGACCGCTCCTTTGTCACCTTCTTAAATAAGTTATGGGAGAGGCTCACCCATTGTCCCTAAATGACCCGGCCTCAGCCCAAAACACCTAACTTGGAGCCAGGGGTGCTTCAAGCAGCTTCTCACAGGGCTCTCCAACCAGTGTAGCCCCTCCCCCACTACCAAAGCCCTGCCACACAGACCCAACACACTCCTCTATCACTTAGCAAAGGAATTTATCATCAAAGTACTGGCAAAGAATATAACTATCTATCTCACTTGTAGCCTTACCCTTCCATGCTCTTTGTTTTATCTACCTACTTGTCTTCACTTTTGATTATTCTGTCTTCCGAGCATGAATTGCCTTACTGCTGCACTTGAAGTCTTAACCTTTAAATGCTGTTATAACTTAAAATAATACCAAATTAGCTCTTTGAGAAGTCCCTAGCTGAATTACGAGAGAGTTGCTAGCTGGCAATATAAGGAACCAGCAAAATGAAGAACAAGTCCAGGGCTGGTTCAGATGAAACAATGAGCAGTGGGACTCCCAGCCTGCAAGATGCATAGTATAATGTAAGTTCAAGACAAGGAGGTAGCATGGAGCAACATTTTAAGTGCATTTTTAAGTGAGAAAGATGGGAAGTAAGGGGAGGTGATTGCTGGGTATCCTTACTTCAAGCATGATGTAGCTTAAACGTGATGTGAAGACCGCTGCTCAATCCAGCTGCTTCCAACACTGCCAGAGATTCACCAGATTCCAAGATTGTAAACATTCTCATGAACAAATTAACAGAACCCATGAATTCTACCAGCTGTACCCTAAAACCATGCATCACATGCAGTCCAGGGAGAGGACCTAACATTCAGGGACCCAGGCTGCTCAAGAACAAAACCTATGGCGTAGAAATATGCCTTTTGCAAGAACTTTGTGTAATAGGAGCTTTGTGCCCATCTACACAAGCAGGAGATGCAGAACTCTTCCACTGCAAGGTTCAAAGTTGTCAGGTTACATCCAGCAGCAGTGCACTAGCAACATTTCCTTTTGACCGGGCTGTGAATATACAGCTGCAAAGCTGATATACCAGCTCTGTTTGCCAGATGAAATGATCTTGCAACTCCTTCTCTGTATTTCATGTATTTCAAGGCCATTCCAAATGGTAAAGACAAACTTGAGATTTCACCCCAAAAAACTTACTCCTATCTCAGGGAGAGCTGTCCCCTCACTTCCCTTCCTCCATCCCTCCCTCCCTCTCCCTGCCTACCTCCCTGCCTGCCCTGGCCATGTATTTTCCTAGCAGGTGCCTGCATTCTTTTATTTTTAACCTCCGTTCTGAATGCAGGAAGCCTTTGCTTGCTGTGAACATCCGGGAATCAGAGACTCAGCACATCCTAGAAGGATTTCCTGTTTGAGACTTTTGAGCCAGATTCCAGCCTGCAAGAGTGAAAGCCTCTGAGCAGCATAGACACTCCTGCTGGGCTACCTGCCAGGTTGCTCCTATCCGGTTCAGGAGCAAGATGCCATCGAGCAGGAAGTTGCTAACTGCCAGACCACTTCCCACCTGCTGTGGAGGACATGCAAAGTCCAATCTGGGTGGGAATGTGCACGACTCCAGCATCAGGGTCGTTGTGGTGGCAGAATAGCGATATAAGAGATGATAGCACAACATCCCGTTGCATTGCAGTACTGGCCTGTAGATCTAGGGAAACACAAAGCATGCAGACAGCATGCTTTCTGTGCTGCCTTTCCAGCTGTGCTTTGGTCACTACTAACTCCGGTTTGCCATGGTTCATCAGCTCCTAAGTTATTTCAATTTCTGAAGTTCACCAAAGCACTGATTAACCAAAAGAACTCAGTCATCTTCAAGTTTTCCTCCCTCCTCCATACTCTGGTCTCCATATCATTAATATTTCTATCAAAAGGCACGACACAGCTGGGAGCCTTGCAGTCCTGTCCCAACCTTTACTACGACCAGTAACCTTCTGCCCTGAATAGTTGAATAGGATCTTACTGATCTTGTTTCTGTGTTTTAGGTGCCCTTACAAGGCCTAGCTTGACTTACATTTTTTCTACCAGTTCACATAGAGTTCCAAAGAGATTTGCATGTCAGAAAGACTGTCCAAGATCTCTTGGAATGTCCAAACACATGATATGGATCTGTTCTCCCCTCTCTTGCCAAGGGGCTCAAAGAATATATAGTAAATTAGAACTTACTAGGAGACCAAAAGGAATCCACTAATTTCCATCTCTAAGCAGAGGCAGCACTTGTGTACAAATTACAAGTCTGAGAGGAGGGTTGTTTAATGATTGGGATAATGCCATGGGGCTGAGGAATAACAAACATCACAGATACTGAAGAAAGGAGGACTGAAGTGAACGCTGTAGGAAAATGCAGATTGCTTGCAGTAGTATAAAGGATTCAAAGCAAATTTTAAAGGGAAATGATAATTTGAAAACTTGATGATAAATGGCAAATGTGATCAAATGCAGCGAGTTTGCCAAATCATGCCAGACTAGCATGTTAGACAACTTTCTTTATAAGTGATTTTTTGGGGGACAGGATAAAAGGTTGATCAGACCATCTGAACTGCAGTGCTACAGTAACACACGAGATTTGTAATTTATTCAAATGGAGAAGACAGAAATTAATACAAAATCTGTAAGATGTGGAAGACTGGAAAAAAAAAAGGATTACCAGTAAATGAGAAGTTTTATCCTTGATAAAATGTACAGTCTTTTCAAGGATCAGTTCTGGAGCTCATCTATTTAATTTTTTTCAGTAACTATCTCAAGGGGGGAAAATAAAAAGAGTATACTGATAAGGTTGATCAGTATCACAAAGTAAAGAGGCTTTGTGAGTATAGAGGGTGACCAGAACATTATAAAAGCAAAAACAGCTATTATTAAGGAGTAGCATAACAGAAATGGAACAAAATTCATAAATTCATAGTAGACAGCCCTTCATCATTAAAAGACATGTCCAGAGATGCATAGGCCAACCTCTCTTTTGACGACAGACTGTCAACAATACTAAGTCAGATCAGCCTTGAAAACTTGCAAGGTGCCGAGATTTGCAGCCTCTGTGAGTAGCATTTTCTAGTTCTACGCTACTCGCCTGGTAAAAAAAACTTCCCCTAATTATCACTCTGAATCTTCCAAGCTGTAATTGTGGCCATTGTTATTGTTCTATTGTCTGCTACTACAAAGAAGCATTTGGTTCCATCATCTTTTTAACCTGTCCTTCATGCCATTGAAAAGCCCCTTAGCCTACTCATCACCAGACTGAGCAAGCCCAGCTCCTTCAGTCTCTATAAATTGATCTTGTGTGCCAGGCCCCCACCTAACTCCTACAGTTTTCCCACATTCCTCATGAGCAGGAGGAGCCAAAAATGTACATAGGATTCAAAGAATGGCTTCACCACCTCCCAAGTCGAAGGGGATAATTATTTCCCTTGATCTGCTGCTCACCCTTCTCCTAATGTAATGCAGCAAGTTGTTTGCCTTATTTGCAATGGGAGCATAGTATTGACTTTTAATTCAGTGTCCACCTCTACCTCCACATTCTTTTCAGCAGGGCTGCGACTCAGCTGGTTGGTTTCCAATCTGTACCAATTACGGGGTTATTCTGCCTCAGGTGCAAAACTTTCTGTTTCTCTTTATTCAACTTCATGAGGTTTCTGCTGATCCAATTCCTTGAGTTTCTAGACATCTCTCTGGACCAAAGTTCTGCCGTGGAACCTGTCAGCCACCCGTCCTAGTGTCACCTGCAAACTTGCACTCTGTGTCATCATAGAAAATTAATGAAGATACTGAACAATATTGGCTCCCAAATCAGTGCTTGGTGTACTTTGTTGGCTGCCAGACGCCAACCCCATATTGAGTCAGTGATCACTACCCTTTAAACCCAGAGGTGCAGCCAGATTTCAGCCCACCTAATGCTCCCTTACTTACTTACTTACTTACTCACAGCCCATACTTTGTCAGGTTATAAATGAAAATTCTGTGGGAGCCACTGTCAAGGCTGGCAAAGCACTTGGCAACCACTGCTTTCCCTTCGTCCATATAGCCAGTCATTTTGTAAGAGAAGTTAATCAGGCTGGTCAAGCGCAATCTGTGCTTGCTAAATCTGTGCTGACTGTTCCTGATTGCCTCCTTCTTCTTCATATATTTGGAAATGGTTTCTGAGAGAATGTGGTCCATGAGTTTTCTGGGTACAGAAATGACCCTGACAAAATGATGGTTCTCTGAAAAATCCCAACTCTCTCAGCCTGTCTTCATACGAGACGTGATCAATCCCTCTGATCATCCTTGTGGCCTCCTCTGGACCCACTCCAACGGGTCCATGTCTTTCCTGAGCTGAATGCAGTACTGCACGTGGGGTCTCACCAGAGCAGAGCAGAGAGGCAGAATCCCCTTCCTCAACCGGCTGGCCATGCTGCTGGTGATGCAGCCCAGGATATGGTTGGCCTTCTGGTCTGCAAGTGCACATTGCTGGCTCATGTCCAGCTTTTCATCCACCAGTATCCCCAAGTCCTTCTCTGCAGGGCTGCTCTCAAAGCCTTCATTCGTATCAGGGCTTGATATCAGGGCTTGACCTGACCCATGTGCAGGACCTTGCACTTGTCCTTGTTGAACCTCATGAGGTTCACATGGGCCCACATCTCGAGCTTGTCCAGGTCCCTCTGGATGGCATCCCGTCCCTCAGGCGTGTCAACTGTACCACTTGGCTTGATGTCATCTGCAGATTTGCTGAGAGTGCACTCGATCCCACTGTGTCGTTGATGAAGATATTAAACAGTACTAGTCCTCATACAGACTCCTGAGGGGCATCACTCGTCACTGATCTCCATTCGGACATTGAGCCATAGCGATAAGGACTCCCCTCAGCCTCCTTCTCTCCAGACTAAAGAATCCCGGTTCCCTAAGTCGTTCCTCACAAGACTTGTGCTCTAGATGCTTTGCCAGCTTCACTGCCCCTCTCTGGACACCCTCCAGCACCTTGATGTCTTTCTTGTAGTGAGGGGCCTAAAACTGAGCACAGCATTCAAGGTGCGGCCTCACCAGTGCCGAGTACAGGGGGACGATCCCTTCCCTGGTCCTGCTAGCCACACTGTTTCTGATACAAGCCAGGATGCTGTTGGTCTTCTTGGCCACCTGGGCACACTGCTGGCTCATATTCAGCCGGTTGTTGACCAACACCTCCCCAGGTCCTTTTCCACTGGTCAGCTTTAGATCCACTGTTCCCCGAGCCTACAGCGTTGCATGGGGTTGTTGTGACTCAGGCGCAGGACCCGGCACCGAGCCTTGTTGAACCTCATACAATTAGCTTTGGCCCATCGATCCAGCCTGTCCAGATCCCTCTGTAGAGCCTTCCTACCCTCAGGTAGATCCACACTCCTGCCCAACTTGGTGTCATCTACAACAGGCTGAGTGAGTACCTCAGCCTTCTCCTCGTCTGTTGTTACCAGTTTGCCAGTCATGGTTGTCAGGGTGGGAACACATTCTTTGACCTTCCTTTTCTGGCTGACATAGAAGCCCTTCTTATTCTTTGTATCCCTTGCCAAGTTCTCCTTCAGCTGCGCCTTGGCCTTTCTTACGCCATCCCTACGTGACCAGGCCACGTCCCTATACTCTTCCCAGGATACCCATCCCTGCTTCCATTGCCTGTGCATTTCCTTCTTGCCCTTTAGTTTGACCAGCAGGTCTTTACTCAGCCATGCTGGTCTCTTGCCTTCCTTTCCTGATTTCTTACACATGGGGATTGAGAGCTCTTGCACTCTATGGAAAGCATCACTAAAGATCTGCCAGCTCTGTTAGCTTATTTCCAGTCATGAAGGACCTCTCCAAAGGCACAATTGTTAATATATAACGGACAGCAGCCTTGTGATCACATCAATAACATCTTTCAGCACCATCAGCCCCATGTATTTGATTAATCTATCAAAAAGTTAATTCATTTGAACCCATATCAATAAAGGCATTGCCGCTAATACCAAGGTATTAGAAACTATGGAGAGTATATGCCTAAATCACATTGCGGATCTTGGTCTTAGCAATGTATTAGAAAATATTTGGCCAGAAGTTGGAAATGACCAATAGTTAGAAACCACAGAGGAGGAAGAATACCTGTACGCGTCACCTGTAAGATAGTAAGATGATGCAACTACGGAAAAGCAAATGTCATCCCGAAGTACAGCAAGCAAGACATTTCCAGTAAAGAAAGGAAGCCTTCCCATAAATGCTTTTCTATAAGGTGCAGGTGACATTTCTACAGAACACAGTGGGAATTTTGATCTCCTATATTAAAGAGACATTTTAAACTAGAAGACAGACATATGGAAGAGCAATTAAGATAACAGCAATGGATAGCTGATCGTAAGAGTAAGAGCACACGGTTTGTTTCATTTAGAAGTAGAGATAAGGTACTGAATGATAAGCTTATTGCTGTTTCTGAAAATATCTGGGAGAGAATAACGTAATTTAAGAAAAAACAATTGCAGACAAAAATAAAGAGAAATAAAGACACAATAGCCAAAGCAAGGCTGAAACATCATTGTTAAAACTGGAGTAGATGCAAGACCATAAAGGCCATGTCATCGGGAGTCAGCTCAAGACTCCCTCTGGCCGAGTCCCAGGCTCCAATGGTGGCTACGAGTGGATGCACAGCAAGGTGTGGAAGAACAGAAGTGTACACAATATTTCACCTGAGTACACCTCCTGACCCAACTCTTTGTGACTCACGTAGTCTTCATGAGCTGGAGGTGGTTTCCTCTATTCAGGAACCCTCACAGGATTTATTCCATGAGCTAATCCAGGTACTTCTTGGGCTGATTTAAGTTTCAAGCATCCACACCATTCTGTGTGTCAAGAAGTGCTGCAGATCCACAGCCCATCACGTGAAGTGCCACCTTCTTTTGTTTGTTTTGATCTTGGCTTCTGTTAGCCTAATTTCATGCCTCTTTTATTGGAAGACACAGTGAATAAAATCAGCTCCACAGAGCTGAACAAAATCACCCTTCACAGACCACTCATTATTTCATTGTCCTCTTCCCTGTTTCCATCATTTGTTTCCTTTTCAGAATCGAGACTAAGTTGTTCCGTGCATCGAAGCTGGTCTGGGCCTTCATCTTCCTTGCTCCCCGCTTCTGAACTTCTACCCCGCCTTTCTGTGACCTTCTGAAGATAGATGTAGGAGAAAATAAACTGAATATGTTACAGCTTAATGAATTTATGATAAAAATTGTAAGAAGTGCTGCTCAGGGTCAGAAGGGTTTGGCTTCTCCAGGGTACCTTTAGTTCAGTAAAAGTAATCCAGAGTTACTTTTTATTTTGACATCCAGCTCAGCCTATGTGGTATTCAGGAAGGGATGCAGAGATGCAAATCCTGAGCAGTTCCTTCTCTATGAAATCAGTCTAGTGGTCCATATTCTCTGCATTGATGTCAATGATGGAAGAACCTAGATATTTTCCTGATGAAGCAGACTTAGCTGTGGCCTTTATAGCACATGATCTTAGCAGTTGATGGTCACAGCCAGTAGTCAACGGCACTTTGTCTACTGAGAAATGAAAGGCGGCCCAGTGATTATTGGCCTGCAGGCCGAGTGGTCCCCAACAGATGCACCAGCGCTGCTGTGACCTGGCCCGTCTGCAGCAGAGGAGAACGGTCCGAGCGGCCAAGCTGAGCCAGGGAGCCGGCCGCTGGTGCGGAAGCCTAGACAGTCACTCGGCGGAGTCTTGGTTTGTCTCAGTACAGGCTGGTAGGGCCCCAAGCACTTGCAGTGCGGGCAATACAGCTGAGTGCCTTCCAGCCCGGACGTGAGAAGCCCCGGTGTGAGCCACGGTGCCGGCAGGTTACGGGGACGTGGACTCTGGGGTCTGTGCTTAGGCAGGCGCTGTGGTAGAGAGCAGACCGTGGGCGTCCCCACACGCCCCCGCTGTCACCCCCAGCCCGCCCAGACCCCCCCTTGCCCGGTCCCGTCCCACCACCGCCCTGCCTCTTGCTCCTGCCTGCCCCTTCTCCTCTCCCCGGGCTCCCGGCGCCCGTTGCCTCTCCCCCTCTCCTTCCTCCCCAGCCCTCTGCCCCGGCTCGGGTCCCTTCTCCCGCGCCGCGCCGGCCTCTTCCCCGGCGCTGCTCCCCGGCCGTTTCGTGCC
>VZSC01008135.1:0-12839 GCA_013398225.1 Steatornis caripensis | reverse complement strand
GGCTGGCAGAGCTCCGGCGCCCAGACTGCGCCGTGCGGGACGCCCGGGAGCGCCCGGGGACGGGGCTGTGCGCGGGGACAGGGAGCTCGAGCCGGCGGCGAGCCCGACGGCTGGGAAGGGGGCCCGGGCTGCTCGGGCGCTCTGAGGGGGAGAGAACCCTGAGAGCCCGCGGGCACCGGTGCGCGGGGAGCGGAGAAGGAAGGACCTCTGCGATGGGCGTGCAGTATGGCAGGGGCCCCAGGTCCGCGCTGAGATGCATGTGGGCTGGGATTGTGGGAACTGGCTCATGCACGAGGAAATTTTGGTAGAGCTTTCTTTGTGGGGGAAGTGTTCTCAGAGACAGGAGAGCCTGCAGGAAGCCCTGGTGTGGCACAGAAACGGTACGCACAGGGAACTCGGCTGCATCCTCATGAGGGGGTGGTCACCGCCGCTGGTCTCTCTTGAGAGCTGAGATCAGAGGGAAGCGAGGCGGTGTCGCTGGGGTGTCGCTGGGCTGGGAGTGAGCAGTAGGGTGCTGGTCATGAAGGGCCGGGTGGGAGGTGGTAGGAGGGCCAGGAGTTAAGGCGATGACTGTAGGTAGTGGCAGACTAAGCAGAGGTTGAAAGCGAGTTGCTAGCCTAAGGCTGCACTGCAGGCAAGCCTGGGCTGTGTGTGCTTCTGAGGATGGATCATCTGAAACTCTTTAGAGAGAGAGATCTGTGTGAATGTAGAAGAGAAGAGCATATTCCAGGTCAGTGAGTGGTGCTCAGCAAAGATTAAACGGCTTCTGAATCCTTCCTCATCTGGACTGGAGTCTCAAAAACATCATTACATGAGTCATGGCCTCTCATGTGAGACTTTGGGTATGGCATCAGCAGCATCTGCAGCTTTGATGGAGCTTTTGCACAGCGAGCACTCTGACATCTGTTTGTGGCATACACAGTGGGTTCCGTCTTTCTAGCTTCTCTGCTGGGGCCAGAGTGGGCCGCCTTCCCCTACCTCACGGCTGACACGAGATGTGAGATGCAGGCAGGGATGCATGCAATGGTCCCTCTGTAATTCCTTTTTTTTTTTTCCTAGATGTGACTTATCTGCTAAGCATAGCCTTGGCTCTCCTGGTGCCCGGGCCTATCAGTCCTCAGCTGGGAGTTGCTTCAGTATATTGCAACTCACTCCATTTTAGCTGCCCTTGCTGTCAACGTCCTTACTATGGCTCTGGACCTGAAACACCTCTCTGGATAGATTCTCATGCTAGCAGTTTTCTTCAGAGGCTTCTGCTGCCATTTTTTACTAGGAAATCCAGTGCCCGATGGTGGGAGGGACAGAGAGGACAGTCTGGCTCACATTACACAGCCTGGGCCTGGACCAGTCAAGCCAGCCCCTAGCGCTGAGCTATCTGCTAATTGGAAGCAGCTGTTCAGATTTGGTGACTCTGCATCCACTGAGGTCACTGCTGTCTTCCTCTATGACCCAGGCCTGCAAACTTCATAGGAACAGAGGGCTGCTGGTACCATGGATGGCCTCTGTCCATCCTGGACTGGTGCAGTCTGGCAACCTGGCAGTTGCATCTCTTACCTGAGAGGTAGCTAGGCTCTGAAACTACCCACTTGTATTCAGGGAGGATGGAAAGCGAGAGTTTACACAGACTTTCATCACCAGTTCCTCACCGCAAGGACCCTTATTTCTGTCCCCTGGTTGCCGCAGTGCTGTCAGCTGCTCCTCAAGCTCCCCAGATTCGCTTTTCAAGTTTCTCTCCTCCTCGCCAGCATCCCGCAAAGCCTTGCTGCACTCCCTTCTGCTTCTCAAGAGCCACATCGCTAGTCCAACCCGGTAGGTTTTTTCCCCGTACCTGTGCCCTGATCTGTTCCAGGGACTACCCAAGACGTTTCAGCTTCATCCTGTCCTCAGCCACTGAGTTTACCTTAGGCAGCCTTATCCCTCTACCTGTTTTTCTGCTCCCCTTTTTATTTTGTTTTTATCTGACCTCCTGCCGAGGCTTTAAACCCTCTCTGCCCTGTACCTTCCCATGACCTGGGCAGCCGAGTCACAGTTACAACGGTGCGGTTTCATCACCGAAGCAAACCTGGACCCCATTCTCCTAGGGCTGCGTGTTCTGAATGTTCGCAGTTACCCCTCCAGCTGGGGAAATTTAACTAGCTGCAATAGAGAGAGAGAGACTGACTAGCACTGCTGAGTTATTGCAGATCCCCAGCTAGCAGCCCACAGAGATAAAAGTAAGTTCTTTTGACTTCTGCTCCTGAGAGAGGATGAGGATTCATACTTGCTAGATGCATCTCTGCTTGCCGTAGAGCTCAGACACTGGATGCCCACTGCAGTAAACAAATTCTTCTTTATATGTAGAAAACACTTTTAAATATTTTTCTTTCTGTCACCTACCCAGGATTTCCACAGCGAAAACCAATCTAAACAGCTGACCCGAGGTGGGAGAGAGGACCCAGGAATAATCATCCCATGTCCCCTGGAAAGGGTTAACACCACTGTAGGGTTTTTTAGATGGCGGCTGACATTCTTAGTCCCCAAACCAGGCAATGTCAGCCACCTCCATCCCCCAAGACAGGGAGGTTCCTGCCCTCCCGTGTCTGACATGAGCAGCTCCTGAGTGTGGTTGTGGGACCAGCAGCGAATGCTTTCAAGAGAGTCCAAGTGTGAGCTCATGCTGCCGCCATCCCTGCAGACCACTAAGCGTCGTTTACCGGGGACTGAAAGCAACACTGGGGCTGGTGTTCTTCACAAGCTCCTTGACTGCCGAGTTTCTCTGGCTGTTCACGGGGAGGGTGGGCAGAGCCCTGGGGGGCTGACAGCCTTTGGGCGCTGGGAGCGTGTCCAGCGTGTCCAGGAGCGGTGGTGCTGCAGAGAGCTGCTCCTCCCTGCTTGTCCCTCCCCCACTGCTGCAGTGAAATGAAGCTACGGCAGGGGGAAATGGAGTGAAGGAGCCAGAAAGAGCAAGGAGCAGTGAGAAGGAGACAAAGGAGGAGAGTGAGCAGAGGAGGGTGTGGGACCGGGAAAGAGCCAGAGCAGCTGGCAGTTCAGAGAGAGTTGCTGCGTTCCTGCTGTACTGCCACCACCCTCCATGGTACCAGCTTGAGGCATCCACACATCTATGTGCCAGGCCAGACAATGGGCCTGTCTGATTTTATCCTGGACATTCCCAGCTGTGGGTACATCCTTTGCAATGCAGCCATTCTGATTTATTGTTCACTGGATGTAAGCCCGCTCCAGTTCTTCTGCTCCCTTCCAGGTACACCAGATTTGCACTCATGGGTTTTTGGCACCTCATCCCTGTGGTCCTGAAAGGCGTGCTGCTGGGGGCGGGGGTGGGGGCAGGGGGTCTCTCAACATGGTCACTTGTTGAGCTCTCTCCCAATCTGAGACCAGATTTTTTCAGGGTGGAGAGGTGCTAGGCTGCTGTTTGTCCAGAAATCTCTGCTGTCTTGCAGCCAGCCTCTCGGCCTCGCTGGAAGCATTCAGCTGTTAAAGGCACAGGAACACCCTGCTGTAGGGCAGCTGGCTCCGGTGTTGCCAGGAGGGCAGGTGGCTGGGAAGAATGCTTGGCTATGTAGGAAGTGGCCTGTGTGATAGGGTACTAGCTGCTAACCTCTGCGCATGATCAGGTGTGACCTGCTTGGCTGACTTTAGGTGCCGTCCCAGGCCTTCATTCTGGGCACCCTCTGCTCTGACACATTTTCACCTTCGCTCCTTGTGAGGGATAGGTGCTACAGAGCAGTCGGGCAGCTGGTACGTGGCAGGCCTTCCCTCTCCATGGTGTTTTTTTTCTGTCCTTTCTTTGCTGCTCCCTCTTAACCAGCATCCTCTGGTCTGCATTCCATGCAGGATTAAAGCGCACACTGCAAAGGAGATCAAGCCACCCTCTGCTCTGCAAGTTACTAGCAATGGAGCAGATGAAGGGGTCAGCGATGCTTCTGCTGGAGCTGCTACTTCTTGGGGGCCTGAGAGCAGGGAAGGGCTCTGCCATCCTGGGCACCCTGGATCTACAAATAGATGAGGAGCAGCCAGCTGGCACCATCATTGGAGACATCAGCGCTGGCCTGCCCCCTGGAACGAGTGCCTACATGTACTTCATCTCAGCGCAGGAGGGCAGTGGCGTTACCACTGACCTGGGGATAGATGAGAACACCGGTATTATCAAAACAGCTCGTGTCCTGGACCGAGAGACTCGGGACCGCTATAGCTTCATTGCTGTTACCCCGGAGGGCATCACAGTAGAAGTGAACATCCAAGTGAATGACATCAATGATCATGCTCCTGCCTTTCCCAAACAACACAGCACCTTCCAGATCCCAGAGCACACACCCATTGGCAGCAGATTTCCCTTGGACCCAGCCTTCGATGCTGACAGTGGCCTACTCAATACGCAAGGCTATGTGATCAAGGGCGAGAATGTGGGGCAGGCCTTCCGCCTGGAAACACGTCGAGGACCGAATGGGGTCTTGTATTTGGACCTGGTGGTCAGCAACGTCTTGGATCGGGAGAACCGTTCGTCATACTCGCTGCTGTTGGAAGCCTATGATGGTGGCTCTCCTCCTCGGAGTACCCAGATGACACTGGATGTGTCCATCCAGGACATCAATGACAACGCTCCTAGCTTCAACCAGAGCCGCTATCATACTCTCATCTCAGAGAATTTGAAACCTGGCAGCAGCATCCTGCAGGTCTTTGCCTCTGATGCAGATGAAGGTGACAATGGGGATGTGATTTATGAGATCAACCGGCGGCAGAGTGATCCTGACCAGTACTTCACCATTGACTCCCGGACTGGAGTCATCAAGCTCAACAAGGGTCTAGACTATGAAGTAAGGAAGGTGCACGAGCTGGTGGTGCAGGCAAGGGATAAGGCTGTCCATCCTGAGGTCACCACAGCCTTTGTCACTATTCAGGTGCGTGACTACAATGACAACCAGCCTACCATGACTATCATCTTCCTGAGCGAAGATGGCTCCCCTCAGATCTCTGAGGGAGCCCAGCCTGGCCAGTATGTGGCACGCATCTCTGTTTCTGACCCGGACTATGGCGAGTACTCCAATGTCAATGTCACGCTGGAGGGAGGGGATGGCAAATTTGCCCTCACTACCAAGGACAACATCATCTACCTGATCTGTGTGGACCAGCTTCTGGATCGAGAAGAAAGAGACTCCTATGATTTGCGGGTGACAGCTACTGACTCAGGAACACCCCCACTCCGGGCAGAATCAGCCTTTGTGCTGCAAGTGATGGATATCAATGACAACCCTCCACTCTTTGACCAGCAGGAGTACAAACAAAGCATCCCCGAGGTTGTGTACCCTGGCAGCTTTGTCCTGCAGGTGACAGCTCGTGACAAGGACCAGGGTCCCAATGGGGAGGTGCGGTACAGTATCGTGCATGGCCGTGACACCCACTCCAGCTGGTTTGCCATTGACCCTGCAACAGGTATCATTACCACTGCTGCGCCCCTGGATTATGAGAAGGATCCTCAGCCTCAGCTGACTGTGCTGGCCACAGACAGGGGAACCCCGGCCCTCTCTTCTTCAGCTGTGGTGCATGTGGCCCTGCAGGATGTCAATGACAATGAGCCAGTGTTCAGGAGTAATTTCTACAATGTGTCCCTGAAGGAGAACACCCCTGTTGGGACCTGCTTCTTACAGGTAGGTACAACTGCAGGAGCGGAGCTTGAGCTGGGCATGGCCAGGGCTGTGAGAGGCTTGGGATGGGAGACCTGCCACTGAAAGCTGTTTGGTGCAGTTGTCATGGCTTAGATGGACTGTTGCAGCAGGAATGCTAGAATAGAGGTCCCTGTGCTTGGTGTGAGTCAGAAATGGGGCAGAGCACTGTTAACACCCCTTCTACATGCGAGTACCGGGTGATACCACTGATGCTATGAGTGCACCTCGAGGATGTCCTTTGTGCAAAGCACAGTGTTGACCTCAGCTAAAACTGGGGCCCACTGTGCCAGGCCTTGCTTGCACGAGTGTGGAGCTACCTTGCGGGCCAGGACACTCGAAATGGTGCCCAGGAACATGGCTGAGACCTCAAGGAAGCTGCTTGTGGCCAAGCTGCTAACTTCTCTCTCTCTCTGTGAGGTCATTAGCCTAGGTTCATCACTGCTTGTAAGGCTGGTTGTGAACATTAGCATTAATTATGCACCATTGGTATTGTTATATTACCTTGGAAACCGTACCTGAGGGATTTGAGCTGAGAGACACGTGACGCATCAGCCTTTGTGTAGTAAGAGGTCACAGGTGAGGCCTGGAGAGGTGCTGCCCCTCTGACAGGTTCTGCGGACCCCGAGATGTGACAGTGATGCCGTTTGTATTTTGTGTATTTTGTGTTGCCTGCATTTACTGTTTCAATCACAGCTCAGGCCCTGGAGCCCTGGTTGCTGGAAACAGGCAACGCAGCCCATCTGAGACAGGATGGGGAGATGTGGGGCTTGGGGCTGGCAGTGGACAGCTTGTGCAGTAATGCAGCAAAGCACTGCCAGCCAAGGCAGCATCCAGACTGGCCGTCGGGACGAACACCTGTGAAGTTTGGGGCACTTCTTTGTTGGAGTTGTGGGGTGCTGGGATGTCTGGCTGGGGCCGTGAGGGGCTCTGGGCCAGGTGGTTAGCAGTGCCCGTGGGGCCAGGAGGAGAGGGCGAGGGGGAGCAGGAATGCTGGGACCCGTAAGACAAGGCAGAAGGAGGTCCTGCGACCTGGCCAGGGAAGCAGGCCTCCAGATGGGTCTGCAGGAGGAGGTAGAGCTGGCGACAAAAACTGGTCTATGGGTGTGCTGTGGGTGCACTGCTGGGGCATGGCAGGTGTGAGCGTGTGGGCCGTGTAGGGTGTGTGAATGCAGGGGACTGCGAGTATGGGATAGGAATGCTGGAGAGGGGCTCATGGGGTGGGTCAGTGCAGGGGACAGGGGGTAGGAGTGTGGGGAGAGTGTGGTGGGAAGGAGGAATTGGGTGGGAGCAATGGGCAGGGGCAGGTTTAGGATGGGGCAGATCTGGGGAGGGCAGGGGATGGGTCAGGGTGGGATTCGGGGGGAAATCTGGGCAGAAGAAGTGGGTGGGAGATGAGGAAGATTTGGGTTGGGGAAGACTTGGGTTTGGTCTGTACAGAGCAACACTCCACACTGTTCCAAGTGGGTGGAGATGGGGACAGGGACAGGACCAGGGAAGGGGACAGAGATGGCGAAGGTGTCAGGGGTGGGGGTGAGTTCAGGGACAGGGTCGAAGTGAAGGAGCTATGCGTCCCTGGGTGAGCACGGAGGCTCCAGGCGTATGCAGGGCTGTCTTGGCTGCGGCAGCCCCCAAAGGGAGCCCCCCCCGCTCCTCTGTGCCTTCCTGCTCAGTGCCGCTTGCCGTGTGGGAAGGCGTTCTGGAAATGCAATCGGAGATGGCGGCTGCGCTTTTGACTGCGAGCACAAGGACAGGCAGGAGGAAGAGACCGACCTGCAGAGGAGCAGGGGTGGTGCGGGGCGATGGGGATGGCACAGAGAAACTGGTCCAGCGCGTGGCTGCCTGGCCACAGTAAGGCCAGGGTAGTGCAGGGGCCAGCCCAGCTCCACACTGCGCAGGGGAAGGTGCTGGCCCGGCAGCAACGGAGGGTTTGGCCAGATTTCGATGGTCTTGGCTCAGCCCTCATGTTTCGTTTGGAAACGGCGCGTCTGGGCTGAGCGCAGGTAACTCCCGCGTGGCCTCGGCACAAAGCAAACAGCTCACACATCTGCTGCTGCTTCCTCTGAGCCGGGAAACGTGAGAGGATGGGAAAGGAGGCTGGCCAGGCTGCCGGCTCGGCACTGGGCCGCAGAGGGAGTGAGCCAGGCTGGGGAGTCGGGCAGGGCCGGGGCAGGGAGCCCAGGTCTCAGAGCACAGCTGCCCAGTGTGGCCACCCCTCAGCCACAGCGTCCCTGCTGCCTGAACACGAGGGCTTCGGAGGTGCTGTTAGGGTCCACGGTGGCCAGCAGCTGGCACCGTGTCCCATGGAGTCGCCCATGTCAGGTGGGCTGCCCCACAAGCCCCTGTGTGCAGTTGCTCCTGCTTGATTCCATCTGTCCATGGCTTCTAGGCATCAGGGCTCATCCTGCCTTGGGAGGCTAAAGGGTCTCTGTCAAGGTCTGGATTTGGTCCAGACCTGCATGATGGTCATGAGAGCTTAGGCCACGGGCAAGCCCTGCCAGCGTGCTGTGCAGGACACAGGACGGCCTCCAAGGCCAGCACAGAACTGAAAGGGTTCAATTATCCATCGGACTGCCATGTTTCTAAGTAAAAAACCCTGGGAGGACCAGGTCTGTTTTCAGATGGTGATGTCTGCTCTCCATGGGCAGGACAGAACGATGGGGAAGTGGGGGGTCCATGTGAGTGACCAGAAGAGACTTCAAGAACAACTGCAGGTCTCCTGCTCCCTTGCACACCCCATCCTCTCTGCCAGGTCAGTCTTTGTGTTTGGTGTACGAATAGAGATGAGCAGAGCAGGTTGCTGGCCTGAGCTCCTGAGATAGAAAAAGGATGTCCTAACATCTTCTTTATTTATTACTCGTGTTTGTCATGGGCCAGGTCCCACAGTAGCAGACTCCACACGAGCACTAAGCAAAGGAAACAGCAAACTCACAGTTAAAATGTGAGGTGAGAGAGAAACACCAGTGGAGAAGGAGCCCAGGGAATCAGTCAACGTGACACCAGCAGAAAATAGAGCAAGGGATAGTCACCGCCGGTTTCTCTCTGTGGCCGTGAGTTGATAATATAGAAGCTTTAGGGCTCATCAGACTACATTCAATGCTATGGTTACATGATGTGAAGCACTGCTATAGTACAAATTCACCCTGCTGACTTAAATTTGTTTTAAACGTTTGACTTCGTACCAGCAAGCTGCATGCATGGTCAGATATTGTCTTTCTGGGCCTTTCTAACTTTTCATGCTAAATAAAGTATTGTCTGTCCTCTGGCAGCCAGCAAAAAGCACAGAGAGCTGTGTAAACCCCATGTTGTGAGCACAGGCTGATTTGACAGAAATGTGAATGAGATGGTGGATTATTGATTCTTGCATAGATCCAATATTAGTGATTTTGGAACTAGGGTTTACATATTTCCCTGACATTCATACACACAATTGTTGGGGAACAAGAACATCAGAAATCAAAAGCTAACCAGCAACACACCTAACATATAGTCTTTTCTTGTAGTTTTGGGGACCAGTCTGATGAGTTTTGAACTTTTGAGTACTGATTTGTGATTTTCTTGGACTGGCTGTGCTGCATACGCAGCACCAGGACATCCTCTTGCGCTGTGCCCCAGACAGGAACACCTGCATGTAGTGCTGTAGGCTACACCAGGCCACATACACAGTATTGCTGAAGGAAAGTCTTGACGGATAATCCTGATGCATCGGTTATGCTACTGAAGAGGGCAGCTGTGAGAGGACGTGGGGAGTAGCCATGCACGAGGACTGGAACAGCAAGAGGACTAATGCTCACCGACACTGTTGCCAAAGAGAGTGGTGGGAGGTGGGGAGGGCATTACTACATGCATTCGTTTTCTTGGGACAAGGGATTTAGCATTAACCTGTTTTCAGACCTTTGCACGACATAAAGCAGGCCTCTCCCCCTCCTCAGAAACACGAAGGCAAGACGGGGAGACGCCTGTGAGCTTGCTGGGGAGCAGTGCGAGGGGAGGGCGTGCATCATGCTTCTGGGAGAGCAGGCTGTAACGGGGGAGAGTCTGGGGTACACAAGGAGTGGGGACATGGGGGACATGCTGGTACACGGGGAGGTTGTGGGGGAGGTGAGTGCTGTTGTTACCGCCAGAAAAGCTGCATTTGTTCCAAATTCCTGTGAAAGTTATTTCCTTGCGCTGCCAGCAGCCTCCTCCTGGGCTTGGCACAGCAGCCAGCGCCATGATTAATTCAAGTAGCATTTCCCCTGGAGCTGCAGCAGCTTTTCCACTGCAGCCGAGAGGCCCCAGCCCCTCACGCTCCTCTCCCCCCATGCTCTGCTCCTCCCCCCAGCCCCCTCGCACAGCTCCCTCCTTCCTCTACGCCGATCCCCAGCCCCTCACAGCTGCCCCTTTTCCCTCACCTCTGCTTCAGCCCCAGCCCCTTATAACTCCTCTTCCTCCCTCCCTCCCTCCCTCCCTCCCTCCTCCACATCCCCCAACAGCCCCACATCTGCGCACACTGCCCTCCAAAGTGCCGGTCCCTGCGCCTCCCCTCCCGAAGCCCCGGCCCGCCAGCATGTCCCCCACCCGTGTCCCTCCGTCTCTGCTCCCTCTTCTCTCCACACCGCTTGGTTGCTGCCAGCTGTTGTTGCCTGCTCCCCTCAGGGACCCCCGCTGTTTTGCCCCCAGGGCAGCTCTCCCTGGCGGTGCTCTCCCTTACCTGCACGGCCCTTGGGCCACTCCAGCCTCTTCCTGCTGCCCGTCGTCCCGGCCTCGTTCCCCAGGGTCACCCTGCTTGGAATGCTCGAGCACGTGCTGCCCTGAGCCCCAGTCTCACCAGCATGTCTTGCCCAGCCGTGTCCCATCTCGCTGTGTAGACCTGCTCTGTGAGCACTCCCTGCCTGAGCTCTGCACGGCAGAAACCCAGCCCAACAGCCCGGTTTGGAGTCCTTCTTGGCATCAGTGACCCCCAGGAGGCCGTGGCCAGACCCTGTCACTTTCCCACCCTGCACTGTTGCTGCCCCACTCAAGCCCCCCGCCCTGAGCGGCACTCTTCCTCTGCAGAGGCACAGCTTCCCTGCCCTGCTCCACTCCCGAACTCCTGCACGGTCTGCTGGGGCTCCCAGTGCCCTGTAGCTCCCTGGTGCAGCTCCTGTTTCACCCTCCTGCTGCTCCACCAGAGAGGACACCTGGGTGCCCATGCCTGAGCGTTGCTCCTTGTCGTTCTGTGCCTTTTCTCTGCCCCTGTGCACAGAGGCACCGAGACTTCCAGAAAGGCAGTGTTCACCCCCAGGCTCCTGCAGCCTGCTGCCCAGCCTCATCTTCCACGGTCCTACCTCCCTGCCAATGTCCGCGATTAAACTGCTTCTGCTCACCCTCAAAACTGAGGGCTTTACCTCATCCCAGAGCAGTGCTGGAGGCCATAGGGTGCCCCTGTTCTCCATACCTTGCTGTGTATGGCTGCGGCAGCCCTGCGCCTGCCCATGCCTAGGCTGTGGCTGCGGGGCCACCAGCCAGAGCCCTTGCCCGTGCCCTGTAGCTGCTGGGCTGCGGGGAGCCAGCGGTGCAAGCAGGCAGTGCCTGCAGCTGTGCAGAGGGCTCCCCCCAGACGTGGTACTCCCTGCAGCCTCAGGGTCTGACCCTCGCCTCGGCCACGTGTGCTGGACGATTGCTGGGGCCGAACCCTGACCCCACTTACTCCCCCGAGGCCTGAGCGTGCTGGAGGCTGAGATGCAGCCTGGGAGCCAGAGACGGCTCCTGAAATAGCAGCCGTGGCCGCTCCCTGGCTGCTTTTAGCTGGTCAGCAGCTGTGCCAGGGCTGGGGAGGGCAGGACGCCTGGCACACACTCAGGCAAAGGGAGCCGTGCGTGGGATCGCTGACCACACTGGCGCCAGCCTCCCCTCCTCTCCCACCAAGAGCCGTCACTCTGAGGGGCGGGAGCCCAGAGCCAGATGTTTGCCAAAGCCACAGTGTAACATGTGCGTAGCAGAGATCCAGCCAGGGCAGGGCTCCAGATGAGCTCCCTGCCTGCTGACTGCGCTCGCTGGAGATGGGGAGGACAGCCAGAGAATGGAGGCCTGAGCTGCTGAGAAGCACTCCATCCCTTTCCAGCACTGTGGACTGTGTAGAGGGGCACGTGGGTCAGCAAGGAGGCTGGAAAGGCAAGGGATGGCTGTGTTTGAGGGGCTCTGGTGTTGCCCTCTAGATGGGTCTATGGAAAGGCGAAGCCTTGACTCCTACAGGTGATGCAGCTGAGGACCCCAGGCTGTGCTTCTCTGTCCATCCCTGACTCTGGGGACCATAAGAGCTTTGTGGCGCCTTGGCTCCACTCTTTTCTCCTGTCTTGCTGGGGGACTGGGAGGAAGGTGTGAAATAACAAGGCCTCAGTGCCTATCTTTGTCCTCCCAATTCTGCATGCAGTGGGGAGAGGCACACCTGCCCAGCACCTGCCCTCCTTGCCTCACAGCAGTCCTGTCTCCCTAAGACTGGTGCTCTGGTTTCTTTCTGCCTAACACTGAGCCACCTTGCTGCTCTTCTGTGTCATCCACTTCCACTCTGCTTTGGCCACAGCACTCCTATGAGGTGTTCTTCTGCCCAGCTGCAGTAGCTGCAGGGTACATAGGCGAAGTCTTCTCACCAGACATGCAGAGAAGAAGGGGCAGGTAGCAGATGCTGCTGCACAATTCTGTCAGGGCTGTGCTGCAGGGCGGGTGGAGCAGATCACCTCTCTCAGAAGGATTGGAGCTGAATGGGGAGCTGCGACATTCAGGAGAGCCTTTGGCTGGAGATCACAGAATGGTTCACTTTGGAAGAGGCCTCTTGAGATAATCTAGTACTGGTCCTACTTAAGCAGGGCCATCCAGAGTTGGTTGCCCAGGACCATGTCCAGATGGCTTTTCAACACCTCCAGGCATGGAGACTCCACCACCACCCTGGGCAGCCTGTGCCAGAGTTTGGTCAGTTCACAGTGAAAAAGTGCTTCCTGATGTTCAGAGGGAACTTCCTGTGTTCAGTTTGTGCCTGTTGCCTCTGGTCCTGGCCCTGGGCACCACTAGGAAGAGCCTGGCTCCATCTTCTTAGTGTCCTCCTTCATGTATGGATGAAAGAATCATACAACCATAGACTGCTTTGGGTTGGAAAGTACATTAAAGATCATCTAGTTCCAATCCCCCCTGTCATGGGCAGGGACATCTTCCACTAGACCAGGT
>VZSC01008134.1:45403-92994 GCA_013398225.1 Steatornis caripensis | reverse complement strand
CCGCGCCCGCCCGGCCCGAGCAGGGCGCCTGCCTCCTCTCGCCCTCGCCCCGGAGCGCCTCGTCGGCAGCTCGGGATGGAGAAACCCTCAGGGACAAGAGGGCTGAGTACTTTTTCCTTCAGAAGGAGGCGAAAGTAGCAGCAGGAACCCCTGTGTGCAAGGGAGCCATTGTTGGGGCGGTGGCAGGGCCTGCCCGGGGCGAGGGGCTGTGGGGGTAGAGCCCCCAGGGTCCGAGGGTGCTCCCGGCAGCTTGCCCTCCCATGGCGGGGCTAGCCAGGCTGCTGGGCTCACACAGGAGGGCCAGGGGGGTCTCGGGATGGGTGTCGCTGAGGAGATGCCTCATACTCTGGGTCAGTGTGGGGCTGATCCTGCTGTGAGTCACCATCGATTGTAATCCCAGGTGGAAAAGGGACACTCCAGTCATAATTCCCAACTATCGCCGTATTTCAAAATACTTAGCATTCTGCAATAGATGTAAGCCAGAGTAAAAGCTGGCATGGAAAATGCTCTTTCATCCAAAGCTGTTATCTTCTCTTCTGCTTTCATCATCAGAGAGGAAAATCTAAAAATGACCTTTGGTTTAGATTACAAAAATAACAACAAGATAAAGTAGCCGTGAGAGAGCAGAGCTTGTGCGCCTCTCTTCGCTAACAGTGTGACAGAGCTGGGAACAAAATGGCTGCTGCCTTTGCACGTCAGCAGTGGCAATGGAAATGTTGGGAAAATGCACACGGCTCTGCTCCCCAGCTACATCTCTTAATGTTATCCATCCTCCTTTGCAAGTCTAAGGAATTGGGTTTTGCACTGAAACTTGTGAATGTTTGCATTTGTAACCTACTAAACTGCAATTCCTAGTATTTTGCATGACTGTTCCTAAGGGTTTTCAGGCAGTGAGACCAGTATTAACCTTAAGATGCAGTGTATGAGTATTACAAGGCTTTGGATGTTGCAAATTTGCATTTCTTTTCCCAGTGAATAACGGGGAGACTGTGCAGTTGATACCACTTCGGGGGTATTTTGTCTCACCAAAGGTGTTAGCTCAGGGAGAGACATAAATCTATTATGTAGGGGGCATAGCGGTTGTCTTCACAGAAAACTCCAAGTCTGTGGCTCTCTTTCAGCTACCAAATCTGTTTTGAAAGGACAGTTGATATTATAGGTGATAAAATTATAAGTAACCCTGAGATGCTGAATACCTGAAGGACATGTAAAGTCAAAGGTGAGAGGGGAAAAAATAAAATTATTTCCTGTTTTCTCACAGTTCTATTGTAGATATGATGTTCTACGGATGTAAGTAAGGCAAGGTTTGTAGAGAGAGTTAACATGTTTTATTAGGTTATCTTATATAGCTGGAAAAATACGTACAATCTCTTGGGCACATAAGCACTTCTTCAGAGAGCTTGCCTGTTTTTTCCAGTTGTATTCTGTTTTCTGACATTCAGCTGAATATCTGAATTTCCAGGTGTCTGATTTGCAGAGCCTTTCAAGGCCTTTCTCAAAGCCTATTACACAAATCCTCTAATTTATGTCTGAAATTTCTTTCAACTTATTTCTTTTAAAATTAGGAGTATGCATAAGCAGTTCTCTGATTGCATCCCTAATATGTATGTGTGTGCACCCTTAAATATCCATATAAATATCTGAAATGGAAAGACAAACGTGCAAAAAATTATTTCCAACAAAATAAGGGTGGTTATAAAAGTATTTAAGCACACAAAAGAATGCAAATGTATAGTGCAGGAAGTGAGAACATTTTTGATTTGCGTAGACAACTTCAGATGTGCTACTTTCCAGTGAACTCATACTTCCCAGTGGTAGATACTAACCATCGGAGGGCACTCCTGATCCTACAAAGGAGTGATGTGGTTTGCTAGAACAATGGTGAACACTCAGACTTTCCTAATCTGGAAACATGCTTTACATGATTTATATCCCATTGGCATCTGGATTATGAGTCAACAGATGATAAAGTCAGATATTTATGACACCTCCATTTACCACCCTTTACAGCACAGTGCTAAATACCGTGTAACTGATGCACTTGATTTAAAAGTCGCTTGCAGCGTGGTAGTTTGAGTGGTTTCTTCACAATTTAATATAGTGCTTAGCTCAGGCTGTGAAGGAAGTTTGCTAAAAGCAATGATTAACAATAGGGTCTGTGTTTCTTTAGCAATGTCCTTAGCGTCCATATAAGAGTATTAGTCCAGGTCAAGATGCTGTGTCTGGTGTATTATAGTATGTTCTTACTAACATTCATCAAGGAGCAGCTTATTTGGTTGTAGGTGAGGGCAGAGGCAGTCAGATAGGTTAGGTGTGTGCTTAGCAGAGAAGTGTGGTAAGGTTTAATATTTCCTTTCATATGGTCTTACACCCCTGCGAATTTTGCCTTATATGTCCTTTTGTAGGAGTGTCTGGTTTTTTTCCTGTGAGAAACATTCCTAAAATATGCATTTCTTTTTTTTTGTTTCAGTGCGCTTCTATCCTCTCTTTGAAAGGGAGCACTTTTTCTCCTTGTAAAAGCAAAAACTTGAAAACACCGTGATTTCTGAGTTTATAAGAGAATGCTCACAAAAACAACAAATCAACTACCACAACTTTTTTTTTCTCCCTTGAGAAGTTTTGCGTGTTGTTTATTAATGTTTTACAAGCCCTGATGACAACCCCTGGCTCTAAGACAAGCATGGAGGGTGGGGGGAACCTGTCATATTTTTTTCCCCCAGTTTCAGTCCCACAGCATCTTAGCATGTCTATTCCTTGAGAATCGGCAACTTCATGCAAGTGGTTATACACACTCTCCGTGTAAAAGTGTCAAGACTGCACAGAGGGATATGCAGGAAATAGGAACGTATCCAAGTGGAGGGAACAGCAGGCACTGCTTACGTGTATGATCCAAGACCTCAGGGGTAGGGTTCTCGTTCGGTCTCTGGTCTGGGCTCTGTATCCATCCCGGTGTTCCCGTCTGTGTTCTATGTGACCGTGATGCTGCTGCTCGAACGCAGAAAAAGATTACCATTTTAATAGGTAGATCCTGTTGCATCTTTTTTTTGGGGGGGAGACAGGTTTGGACTGTGTGTTCAGAGATCTGTTGTGCCATTCAGTTTAGCTCCAGTACTCTGCTGTTTGAGCTTCAACGTCCATGTGGTTTCAACAGTGTTGAAATTGCTCCGTGCTGCTGTGATGGTAGAAAGTGGGTTGACATCTAGCTTGACCCAAAATCCCAAATCCCAGCCCAAATCAATGGTCTCCAGAAGAGTCCTGGAGAGAATTTGCTGGCTTTTGCCACTGCCATCCTATGTCAGCTGATGGCTGGAAAGCTGACATATGTAGGCAATTTCAGAGAGAGATTTTATGTCTGAAGCGCGAAAGGGAAACTCGTCTCCTTCGTGTTGTCATAATAGGCTTATTAAATTAGATTTTACTTTTCTAGAATTGGTCTGCATGCTAAGGCAATGGGCAAATAACACAAAAGAGGTCTGGTTACTTATTACTGTGTCTCATACAGATGACAGAAATACCCAATATGAAAGTAGGATTGTTTTTTATGACTAAAACTGTCTTGTTTCCTGTAAGTAACTTAACTGTTGAGTACTTGGGGTTTTAGGAAGCATTGCTGTTGAGTCATCTCTCTGTTTACAGTGTAGATTCAGAAATGCTTTTAACGAAGCAAAGTAATCCAGAACTTTTCTGTGGCTTGTTAAAATGTCTTCACTGATAGCAAAGAATATGAAAACAAAGTGTGGGTTGGGAGGACTGAAGGGAGGACACGCCAAAGGTTGATTTCTCTTGAGCAGGTCAAATGTTTCCAAGCTGGAAACAAGAAACATTTTTAATGGCCTGGCACACTCATGGGGAGCTGCCTGAGGAGTATGTGTGTGTATATGCTGCGCTCCCAAAGGTTCGCTGGAAGGTCGTAGGCACAGATAGCCCCTGGGCTGTGTGAGTATTTTGGCTGGATCAAGGATGCACAATGGCTAAGGTGAGCCGAGCCATGCAATTGTCACCTGTTGGCAGGATACTTGGACTCTTTGCTTCAGGCTACGGTCAGATACCTAAATCCCACATCAGCCCCCCTGCCTAGACTCTGGGGAGAGCTGGGCAGCTGTGATGGCTTCTGGAGAGCAACCCAGAGAGTCTAAACAAGACACTAAGCAGGAAGATACCTAAAGGAATAGGGAAGAGGAGTTGTTTTCGCTCAGTAGGAAACATAGACTGAATGTCCCTACATGAAAAAGAACTGAGATTTGGATGGACTTGAGGCTATTAGAATATGGTTCTTTTGTTCAGTAGTTGTCTGTCCAACCTTAAGCAAGGAAGCACACAGCTGAACTGTTGATGAAGAGGCCAAAACCAGTCATGCTACTCATGAGAGGGTTAATACCCAACATGTCTCGAGATCCATGCGGTCAGGGTCCAAGGACTGATGTGGACCATTAAGATTTGTGTGATTAGAAAAGCACAGCTCTCCTGTTTTGACATCACTTCTAACCTTCCCTTAGAAGGACAGCACAACAGGTTTTCTGTGGTTCAGGCTTGCAGATTACTACGTATTTGTTTTTGACTTCTTTTTCACCCGTGGGAAATTATGACAGAGAGCAATTGTAATTATTTGGCTAGAAAATGACTTTAAACTGTCTGGTGTTGACTGTCCATTTTGAAAGCATTTCTCTTATCAGTGTCTCCTTTTCTTTTCATATTTTCCTCACACTTTCACAAGATTTATTAAATGCCCGCCTGCTGGAAAGAGTTCTGCAGGGATTTCTGCTCCTCTTAAATCAAGGGCAGCAGTCATAGGACTTACACTGCATCTGATCATAGGACTGTTTTTTATATTTCCTTGAAATGATCCATTCATGGGGAAAAATGATCAGTAATAATGACATTGTTTGAAATTCAGAGGTAAAGTCCAGCTGAAAATGGACTTCAAGGGATTTAGGTGTGGCCATGGCAGCCATTATAGCCCCCACAGTCTGCTACCCTCTGCTGCACCCAGAACAGAGGTAACAGAAGAGAGATTTTGGGGTACACTGGTTTCTGCCATCTCGGTGCTTGGCATGGTCACGTCTGGGTTTGGGGAAAGGCACACCATGGGGCACTGGTGTCTTAGACTGCCTCAACTGGGCCTGACAAAGCCGATACATAGAGCCCAAGGAGAGTAAAGGACTTGTTCAGTGACAATCTTTCGAGCAACCCTGACAAAGCTGAGATCATCCTGTTCAGCAGGACTACACGAGTGATGCCTGAGGTTGGTTGAAATGTTGGGAGTGTAGAGATGCTGGAGAGGGCCTAGTGGAGGGCTCCAAGGTGGTCAGAGGCCTGAAGGACATGCCCTTTAGGGAAAGCTGAAGGGAGCTGTGCTTGTAGAGCCTGGTGAGGAGGTAGCTACGGGGCAGTCTAATAGCCTGCAACTGCTTGAAGGCAAGCCATGGAGATGATGAAGCCAAAGCCTTCTTGGTGGTTTCAAGTGGCAAAAGAGGCCACAGCATCAACTTGTGGCTTTGGATGTTAGAATGGAAGTTAGGAAAAACTTTTGTCTTTGGAGGGTAGTGCCCGATTGGAACAGGCTACCCAGAGAGGAGGTGGAATATCTGTCCCTGAAGGTTTTCAGGACTTGGCTAAAGAAAACCGTGGCTGGCTTGATCTGGTGCTGGTGATAGTCCTGCAGGCAGGCAGGCAGTTGGACCTCCAGAAGAACCCCCAACATCAGCACTTCAGTGATTGTGTGAAAAATGCAAAGATTTTACTCAAGTTTGACCCGAAAATAACATTGTTTTCAAGCGACTTAGAAGAGGTTATTTTCTTTATTAAAAATGCTATGGAAAAGTGTTCACAGAAAACTTACAACACTGCTTCTCAGTGTTTTAAACTATGCTAGTGCAGTGGTAGGCTTAGCTTAAAAATTATTATTTTAAAAAACAATCTATAAAGATGAAGTTTTGTCACTTAATTCACACAAAATAAAGAACTCCTTTTCTTTTCGTGCCACTGCATAAGCACTGTAGTTGATTAGGTGCATCTCCTTATCCAGTATGAATAGCTGCTGCACATGTATGTGTGTATATATATAGGATAGCTCTGAAAAGGATAAACGCAAACATTTTTTTCACTCAGCAGACTGCTAGCTCTCAGTTGTCACCTCATAACTATAAATAATAGCTTTGGAGCTAGGTATATTTCAGACAGAGGCACAGAAAGAGTGAGCAAATAGAGTTATTTTTTTCTGTATCATTGGCACAGTGTTGTTCCGCTGTGGTCAGTGGTAGGATGTACAAACAGTATTTCAGATTCCATAGGAACCTGTTTTGTATTTGTGCTAGGCCAGCGTCATGTGTTACTCGACCAGCCAGAGGGATGGGAATGATAACCAGCAGCTTGCCTGGGCAAGAAGGAAGAGGTGCTCTTCCATAGTTAATAAAGAGGCAGGAATTTGAAACAAATCAGACTTAACATACATGTTTTTAGAAATCAAATTTGCCTATGTCAGCTAAGTTTTGTCATGGCAAAAGTGCAAAGAGGAGTGCAGGGAAGGTTTTCACCAGGTTGCCTTCATCTGAAAAAACAAAGCAAGAAAGTGAGCAAATTTTGACTAGAAATTGAACGTTAGCCACTTCTGTGAGTCTTGAAATGTTAACATCTATGGAAGAAATACTATATTGCTGTGGCTTTTCCTCAGTGCATTTGCAGGGAATGCCAAACAGTAATGCTCTCCAGTTTAAAACAGGAGAGTCATATGACAAAAGGAAAACGCACGTGTAAAGCTGATTACTGGGCTCTTACAATCGATTTTCTGCCTGTTTTAATAAAGTTAAACAAAAAAATTACCTTTTTTTTGTTTGTTGAAGTCAGGTTTTTGCTGTAATTTGTGTGGGGTGCTAACTGCTGCTGTGGCATCACTGGAGAAGGGCAGCACGGTGGTTGCACACTGCTGTACTCTGGCAATGCCCTGCTGCTCAGAGGCACGCTGCTTTGCTGCTGTCACATTAAGGGTGTTTTAAAGTGATCCATCATTGAGGGATTCTACCTAAAGGAGTTTTCAGCTAGCCCTGCAGCACATCTTTGTGACCATTTCCTCCACCATGTGTTTATCCTCAGAGAATTACAAAATGTAGAGACCAAGTGGTTGTTCCGGTTCAGTGAAATGCACAGGAAGGACTTTAACTGATAATTTAAAATCCTTTATTAACTGCATGGAAAAATATTTAATATCTTTAGTAATTTGACCATACAATTCCTCTTGCCATTTTATGGTATATTTTCATGTAGTATTAAAAAAGGAGAAAGAAGGAGAAGCCATGTTGATTCTGACATAACTTACCTAAACATTTTGAAGGTTTTTTCTTTATGTTAACCTGCCGTCTTAGATTCAGAGAATAATTGTTGTGGATTTCTGAATTTATGTCAATGCAGATTAATGCTTTGCAGTTGGCCTACATGAAGCTGGATTGGCAAAGAGCGTGGCTTTTCTGTTGTTACAGTGATGCCCAGTCAGCTGTGCAGTTGATAAGTGGACTACTCAGGCACAGAAGGTCACAAGGAAATACAGATCTGCTGGTTGTACAAGAATTAAGAGCACCGTGCGCTCTTTCAAAACAAGGTACTTTAAGTCAGGTTTCAGTTAAGATTCAGTTTTCTCTTTGCATTCATTCTTGTGGAAGTTTTCTTATATCGGTAATTGAATTGCTAAATGACCTGCTCAAAAGTTGCATTTTTGCTTATTTTATGCTTTCGTTGTTATCAGTAAGAGAATTCTCTGGGCAAATTACAGGAGAAGTTACTGGTGTTTTATAAATGTATCTGTACTTTCTGATTTCTTTCAGTACCAAAGGGCCAATGGCAGTTATGTACAGTAATGCAAGTTCTTACACGCTTAAGTCTGGTCCTGAGTGTATAATAAATGAGATCTACTCTGAAGAATTTGGAAAGCCAGGAGGTTGCAGGGTTAGCCTGCTATGAAATACCAGGGGACTGAGGCCCTGATCCCCAGTCCATTCTTATTTGTAAAAGCACTTCAGCACATATGTATCTCTAGGCATGTGTTTAAGACCCATTGACATCAATGAGATTTTAGCTGATGCTTAACCTCTGAGCATATGCTTAAGTTTCCTGCTGAATAAGGAGGGCCTTGAGCATATGCTTAAAAATACCCCGCTGAATTGCTGATCTCTCTCAGGCCTCTAGCCTGCCCCAAATACAAACCTTTACTTGCTTCTCTAGGTCACTTCTTTTGGCTTGGACTTCAGATTTTTTCTTCTTTAGCATTTCCTTTTCACTCAGCTGGCCAGATCTATTTGCTACAGCCCCCATTATCACACACACATGGTGTTCATTATCACTCCACATTGCTCCACATTACAAAGTCGAGTACTCAGTTGGCTAATTCAATGCTTTCAGTGAAAGTGCTATCTATTTATAGTTTTCTGCAAATTTAAAACCATGAAATATGGAAGAAGCTGTTGTCAGTTAAACAAACATATTGTTTATATTCAGGTGCTGTTGGGATACAAGCCTTTCACTATAATCCTTTCACACTCTTCCACTGTGCAACATTATTATTACTGCATTAGGTAAAATGGAACCTGCAAAAGGTTCCAAAAATCCATTGTAGCTTTCCCAGGCTTTTGGACAAGTTGTAATTACTGTTGGCCACAGTATTTAGTGCAGAAAATTTTCTTCCTAAAAATACTATTTTGTTTAAGCTGCGTTTTTATAGTGTTACTTTATTTCCACTGAAAATTTTGGATTTCCCTGTGGAAAATACATCCAAAAGGGTTTTTCATATTGAATCAATGTTTCAGAATGAGATACTTCTGGAGCATTTTAATTTAGCATGTTGGGTTTTTTGGTGAAAAAAGAATGATATTTTCAGTCAAAGTGGAACTAAAAAACTCCTTTAAAATTCTCAAAATTCCCATGATGAAAACCTACAATTTCAAAGGAAAAAGTTCAAATAAAGATTTTTTCCCTAAAACGTTTCCCACATGAAAAAGAAGTTTTCTGTTTCCTTCTAGTTGACGCTGCAGAGCATACATGGTGTCTTTTATTACTACCAAGAAAAGCCTGTGAAAGAGTAGCCTAAATATGGGCTCACTATTTTAAATTTTTATGCAATAATCGTCGTGTTAGAAGACTGTTAGAAGACCAGCTGTGCCAATCCAATTCATGGATGTGAAACCCCCCCAAAATTCATGGATCTCAAGATAAGTGTTTTTCATGTTTAGTAAAGGTAAATGAGAGCTCCTGAATATGCCTGCGACTCGCTGATTTCTGTTAGAACATAGGATAATCTTAGCAGATACCTAGGCAGATGTAAAAGGATAAACACCTCCCAGTTCCAAGAATCATCTCTTTGGAAATTATAAAGAATTACTGAACTGTTGTTTTTATTATCTGATGTCCACTTTCGGATGTTTACTATTGAGCATTCATGACTAAAAAAGGTTTCTGCTGCATGTGCTGTTTAAATACATTTCTTGGACTAATCCAGAAAACCACCAATCAGTGAACTGAAACTCAACCTCATACTCTACTTGTCAAGAGATTCTAGGTCCTCATGTTACACCAAAACATAACAAACTGATAAGACCATTTCATGCTTCATTGGCTTCAAATAAACCAGGAGTACCCAGAAAAAGATTTCCTCCAACTTTCATTTGTCTGCATCTGGATTTGCCAAAATTCAGATTTTCTGCATGCTTTGCTCTTGGCTTCAGTCACTTCATCTTACTAGTAGGGCAGTGGATTTTGTTTTCCTTGCAGGAAAGAAACAGAAGAAACATTTTTTCAACGAGCATTGTGGTTCAGGCATAAGGGGGCATTTGTATTTTACTGCCCACACGGGTCCACGTCGTTTGCTTGCAAGATGTTGGCCCTGATCGATGGAGTCCAAAGCCTCCTCGCAGTGGCGCAATTTGCAGTATCGCTGCAGGCACATGGGTTCTGCGTGAGTGCCAGTAGCTGGCATGATCAGAGTGGGGATACTCCAGAAGAGATGGAATCCAACACATATTTTACAACATTTGAGGACAGACTGGATTCTTAATTCAATGAAAAATTCCTTTTGCCTCCTTTTTTGCTGACTCAGCATATTGTTTGCAGCTGGACCAGAGTGGGAATGCCTGTGTAGAAGAGTTATATGACTTTCTGGCAAAACTAACTAGTATGGAACTAATTGTAGCCCACCCAAACCTAGCAGGAGGCAGGGTTTTCCTCTCAATTAAAAGCATTCTGCTAGAAGGCAGCACACAAGATCTAATCTGTGTGTTTGGATGAATGCTTAATATTAGCTTTCGTGGGCTTTAAAAAAAAAATGTCTTCAGGAATGAACTCAAACAGGCAATGGAATTTAAAGAAAAATATCAACTCCAACTCCAAACCAGAAACTGGAAATATCTTTCCTGAAAATAATTTTTCATCTACTAAAAGGATAGATCTAAGAGAAAAGTTATAAAGGCCGTTATTAATTGGACTGATCTCATTTATTAAAATGCCTACAGCTGGCTGGCACCGCTCTTCTTCAAAACCCCTCTTAGAAAATTTTGAACCCTCTGATTCTTGTGATCTCTTGTCTATTTGGCAGTTGAAAGACACTGACTCCATCCTGGTTTTAAGGCAGGGTGGGAGGGGGCAATTAGCTCCTAAAACACAGGGAGCTGTGATTTAGGACAGAAATTTTACTGAGGAAAGCTCAGGAACAGCTTGGCTCAGTTGACAATTATGTTTGTGCTCTTATTACTCAAACTACCCACAAAACCAACTCATCCCCAGAAGGCTAAAGGATTTGGATTAAATATGGTGGAGGGAAACTTCAAAGCAAGATGACTTGTCTGCCAGAGGGTAAAAATGAGGTTTCAAGCTCCCTGCTGCACAAAAGAAATTGTGAGCAGGGAAGATGGGAATGGAAATGAAGCTGTGGAAGAGCAGGGGGTGATCTGATCTCTACTGAAGGACAGGCTAGAAATGGTGATGACTGAATGATTTGTTCTCATCAAGTGGGACAGGAATCTTTCACAAAGGGCCAGAAGACAGGGAAGGGTAAGAAAGGCTGAGGAAATCTGTGTAGAGCTGGCGTCTGGTGGGAAGAGGGGCTAAGGAAGGCCCACGGTGCTGTGGGGTGCCTTGAAGGAAGAGCGTGGGATGCATGTGAAAGGTGCTGGCCAGGCTGAAAACTAATGTGCAAGAAGTCCCTGTGCTAGGGGGCGGAGGAAGGGAGGCAGGACTCTATATCCAGCGAAAGGAGAGCAGGAACATGCTGATGGGTTCAAGGTGAGCACCACAGCACTATTGCTGGTCAGGCACAGCCATGGGGAGAGGGAACAAGGGGAAGAGTTTGGACCCACTGGGACTTTTGTGGTCACACTGGAAGGAGCTGGGCTATTCTGCTATCATAAACAGCCATTCTCCTGCTCCTGTGTCACTCGTTATTGGAAGCACTGTATGGAGAACGTCTCTTCCTCTTTTAGAAATGTACATAGTATTCTAAATTTTTTCATGTTTTTGGGTGCTGAGTGAAAAGGCCCTGCTATCTGCTGTGTATCTCTGGCTACCTGTCCTTGAAGGTATGTATTTGAATAAGGATTATTTTCCACCCAGTAACAACGGAGAAAGATGTGATCTTGGTATTGTGGTGCAAGTTGCAAAAATAATTTCTGCTTGCTTGGTAACTCCATCCTTTGAAGTATCCAGATTCTCTCAGGGGTGTATGTGACCTCACCTTCTAGTTACCAAACTTTTCCAAATGTCGGATTACACTCAACACCAGATTAGGAATGTGCTTGACATTTCTTTATAAGGTGCAGGAAAATATCTGGGTAGAGATGAAAGCAGATACAAGTGTAACTGGGATATTGAATAAATTATATATTGCTACTATTACACTTCTCTTCCTGTGCTTCAGCCTACCTTTGTGTTGGAGCTTTGGCTAACATTCAATTGTCCGCATACTTTCTGAGAACTCATGAGAAATTTGTTCATTACAAGTCCAGATCACCTCAGAAAAGGGACTGCAATGGTTTGCTTTGTAGCATTCCCATTCAGAAACAATCCGATGGGCTACTTTAACACCCTTGATTATTTACATCCACATCTTGAATTACAGGTGGCATTGCTGGTGCAGTAGAGTTGTTAGTTTGATAACTATGGACAATTGGAAATGCCAGTACAGTGTTTGATCGTGCTCCTATTTGTATCCAAAACTTATTTAGGGAAAACTGTAGACCAGCACCTGAAAATGCTTCAAACCAATTTTGTTATGAAAACATAAATATGATTAATATTTTACAGAAGACTGAATGACTGATCATATACCTCAGCAAGATGTGTCATCTGTCCATCATGGATAAACATTTTAAAAGCACTGAGACAAAACTTCAAAATTTGGAATAGGAAAGAAACAAGTTTGCTGGGAGGTACACAGGGCTACTCTATAGGAATGTTCAGCTCTGGTCATGACATGAATAATAGAGGCATCATCAAGATAATAATCTCTGAGAATTCAATATTTTTTATTCATTCTTATTCAATAGCATTCCTATGGAGCATTCAGTATTCTATTGGCATGGCTTATGTGGATACGTTGTTGGTTTTGTTAGGCAGAATGGTTTTTAATATTTATCATAATTTCAACTTGTTTAAATGAGCTCAATTCAATGAGCAGAAATATAAACTAGGTTTGGCTGTTGAATGACATATACTGGTCTATTTACTTTTCTTAGTACATTTTGTACCAATTTGCTGCTCTTACTCTTTTCCTGAACAGTCTCCCATTTCCAGCTTGGGGGGTTGAAATGACCGTGTCATTATTCTCTTGTGTCTTGATCTCTCTTCCTTATTTGACCCTTGGTTCTGGCATTTATAAAAATGGCCATTGCCCGTACCTTCTCATCACCAGGTGCTGCTCCACTTTTCTCTCTTAGCAAGTTCCTTCTCTCTGGCTACTGTCTCATTACTTTCAGCAAACTATCTCTCCTTTCTTTCATTCTGCTCTTCACTCAGAACAGCTGGTGAACTGCACTGGTGAATCATGTGTTCTCTCTGCCATTTTCAGGCTCTTTTTTCCTTTCCTTATAGCGTAGTGGAGTTGTCTGATTGTGAGCAGGTATGATCTTTTACCTTTGTGTGATATCTTACAATTGATGTTCATTTGTGGGTGAGTTTGTAGCTTCTCATTCCCTCTGCTCCCTTCACAGTTGTTGAATAGCTGGGTCCCTCTACCAAGTCTTGAGTCTCTCCTGCCAGCATCAGTACGGTGGTCTTCCTCGGCTTTGATACTGCTTAGTATCTCCAAAGGAAGAACTCATGAGCTGTGGACCCCTTTGATCATTCAAACATCTTTTTTGATTCCTTCCAAATCATTACAGCCCCACTAGTATTTTCAGAGCCTCTTTTCCTCCAGCAGACTAGTGGGAATTTAATGGCAAATTGGCTGGATTGAGTACTGGGGCTATTCTGCCTGTGTCGATTCAAGTCTGTGGCCTTTTCTTACCACTTCATCTGCTGGCACTCACACAGGGACTCCCAGTGTGGTAGTTTGTAAGACAGAAGCAAATGATAGAGAGGACCTTAAACTGAGTAACATCGGAGTTAGCAGATTATGAAATTAGAGGCAGAGCAGTACTTTTGATTTAAATGTTAACTCTTCTAATAATTTTGAAACCTGCATGTTTCTTTGAATCACCTTGTACTATGCTTTATCCCATAGGCTTTAGATATAATCTTGATTTCTGAACAGAGAGTTGTTTGAGCAAGGGTTTTTCAAGAACTTCTTACAAGTAAAAGCAGTTTATGAAATGACCAGGTGGCCACAGTGGGTTTTTTCCTTGTTTCTAGGAGAAGTGATGGGGGTGGCACATGTGCATCTGAGGTTCATATGGTGCCTGTGGGCTCACCTGGAATGGTCCTTGTCTCTTTTCCATTAGTCCTGCATACAGAATAGAGAGTGAAGCATCTGCACACGATAGGACTAGGCAAAATGCTTTGCAGACAGCCTACTCTTAGGAAAGTGGGTGGCTCAAGGGCTTGTTCTGTAGTCATTGAGCTTGCAAGAAACCTGTATGGGGAAAGCTGAATGCTATCACTGGCAGAAACCTGAGAACGGCTGTGGGCCTGTTGTTATTGTTGACCTACGTCTGTCAGGGATTATGTTTTTGCTTTGGTTTTACTATTGGGCAATGTGCCCTCTTAATCTTATAGTTAATTTAGAAGAGGCTCTGAGGTTTTTTTGGAAGGCAAAGAGACCACATGTTTTCTTGTGCAAGTATTTAAGAATGACTGCTGACTTGTGGCTGCTTTTCAAACCTGAGGGAATATTATGGAGAATACCAGTATCTGCCAATCAGTTAGTCTTGATTAAAAAGATTGGAGATGAAGGTCACTTGTGATACTGTAATTGCACTTCCTGAATAATGGACCTGGCTGTAATTAAGACCATGGCATTCCTCATACACACCCCTGGCAGTCTGAGATGTTCTGTAAAAATTCCTGATAAGCTGTGCTGATTCAAAAGTAGGAAATACAGGGCAGGGATAACAGTGAGAAGGAATATGAATCTGTATGGGGTTCACAGACTGAGGTCTGACATTTGAAGAGATCAGGATGGGGAGGTCATAAGTGGATTGGAAAGAGCACAAAGCTATTTGTGACAGTAGTGGAGGGATGTGACCAGGATGGGTGTACTCAGATTTGGTGAACTATTGGGGCTATTCATGTTAGTTAGGCCGGTGAGGATAGTCTGGTTCTGAATCTGCATCAAAGGAGCTGTTCTTTACTGACTATGGAGACAGCCAAGAAGAGTTAGCATCTCCAGGCTAAAATTAGCCTTCCTGAGTCCTGGAGTAACAGTCTGCTATAGCAAATGACTGTGAGAGCTACTCCACCGCTTACTCCAAGGCAATTATCTACATTTATTGCAGGCATTGATGAAAGCTGTTCTTAAAACTCTTTCTTACTAGATTGGGACTGTTAAATTTCCACAGTACCACTTTGCTAGTCTTGCCAGAGGTCTCTAATGTCTAAACTAAACCTCTTTTCCTGTAATGAGCCATGCTCATGCTAACTAGTTAATCATGTTCACTTTGCACTACCTTATCTTTAAAGTACTACCATAATTTTGCAAATCAGTCTGTTTTTTTCTGCACTTAAATAGCTTGAGGTCCTTCAGTAATTCCTAATTTTCCTCATATTTCTAGACACCTTCTCCAGACTCCTCAGGAGGCTTTCATCTTTCATGAGGTGCTGTGCCACCATCTGACAATGAGATCGACTGGAAGCATTACTGCTTTATTGACGGTACCTTCATCGTTGCTTCTTTAAAGAACTGTCAGTTCTCCTGGACTCTTTTTTTTCTCTTAACCTGCTAAAATAGCATTTCTTGATGGCTGTGTTCCCAAAGTCCATTGTCCTTATTGCTCTTTGCCTCTTTCTCTTCTAAAGAATCCACAGTCACAATTACACACCCACCTTCCTTACCCCATCACTCCCTACGCCTTGGAGTGGAGTCCAAACAAGTCCTCTCCTTTTCACTCCAGGATGGACACATTCCAAGAACTTGCCAGAGAGGAGACAGCTCACATGTCATAGAAATCTAGACATTAAGTACCCAGGCCAGATGTCCAGGCTGTCACTCCAGTCAGTGGATACACAGGGGCACATCCAGGAGTGATTGACTCCATTCTATGATATCAGCCTAAGTTTAATAACTCTTGTCAAGTATTTGTCTTCATTGACTATAAAAGTATTTGAGTATTTGGCCAGCTTGGATGAGACAGAACTTATAATATTCCTTTTTCAACTAAAAGCTGGGAAATTAATATCTTAACAGATTTTACCAAACACCAAATTGTACAGTTGAGATCATTTTGATTACAATCATCACGAGCTTTGCCATGTGAATTTTCCAGTGTGTTATTATGCTGTGCTCTGATCCAAGACAGCCCCAATAGTCCTCTACCCCTTTTAACATTGTCCAAATACCTTAAAGAAGCAAGTTCCTCTCTTTTTCGACCTCGGATAAAGCGTATGTGTGCTTTATATGTAAGACTTTTCCTGTCCTTCCTGCTTGGACAAATGTAACCTCCTGTGAATATGCCAGTTCTATATATTGTCCAGTGAATTCAGCTGTGCCAGTGAAGTAATAATTCTGATCTTAAGACTTCTGGCCCAATGCTCTTTTCCCCTCACTTCATTCATGGAAAAGATATGGTTCATTCACCACCATCATCCTTTGGCATTCTGTAACTTTAGCGTAGCTTTATCTTTTAAGATTTTAAGCCCCTCCTGCAGGCTGCTCTTGTGTAACTCTTTCTCGAGAGTTTCAAATTCTAGTCTCCACTAGTTCTGGTTTAAAACTCTGTTCATTATGGTAGCAAGCCAGGGTGCAAATGTATTCTTCTTTGTTACCAGGAAGCTTAGGATGTGAGGGAGGATGTTGTTATGGTGGGCCACGGGGGAGAAAGCATGCAGAAAAGGTCAAAACACAAGCCTAAACCTGTTTGACTTTGAAAGTATTTCTCAACAGAAATTTGAAGGTCAAAATTAAAAATAGAGTTTGTGTCCAAAATTTTGCCCTCCTGGCAAACCTCTTCACTGAAGTAAAATAAAATGCTGGTTTTAAAAAATGTTAGTCAGCTCACAGGAAAAAAAAAGAAGTCAGGTTTATTTTAGCAAAACTGGTTTGATGGATTTTTTTTGTGGCTTGTTCCCAGTCTCTTTTACCATGTGCTGATGCTTACAGAACTTGACAGTGTAGTAGTGAGGACCTTGAAAATGTATATGATATATAAAAGAAGAGAACAGTAGTTTCTCACTGGAAATTTTGTACTGCAGAGTAGTTTGAAGCAGGAATTTTCTTCTTTCTAAAATTAGTTTGGGTCTGAGAGATCTTATAAGAACAAACTTGCATGCTTGGCAGTGATCTACATGATTTCCATCCCTCTCCAGTGTGAAATGTCGTGTTCTAGGCAGGCAATGAAATTCCCTAACCTTCTTTTTTCCACTGGCCTCAGAAAAATGGCAATCCTGGTTGTGATTGTACTTCATTAAATAAAATAGCTGTTAAACAGTATTTCAATATATTTCAGTTAATATCCAGTTACTAGAGAACTGGCTCCACCTAATGCGTCCCATCAGACTTAAACAGCTTAACCGGTTTAACGTTCTGCATCAATTTCAGAATTCCAGGCAATTGTTCAAACAATGGATTTGCAAGTAAGATACAGGACTATATTGGCCCCTTCTTGCAAAGAGGCAGAGCTGTTCACAATCTCAGCCCTACATGTCACTTGAAGCTGTTTGTAACTTTTTCTGTTGCTTTCTGAGTGCTTTTAGAGATGGTCCATCATATCAAACAAATCAAGTCTAAACTCTGTAACTCAAGTCCTTCTGCTCAAAACTCCTGCCGATCTCATTTGACAGGAGCGGAGTCTCCTGTATCCTCTCTTCCCCTGTACCTGTGATGACCATGGAGATCTAGACCCTCTCTATGCTTGAAAAATTGCTGGACCTGCTGAGAAATGCTGCCAGTGGTTTAGTAGACTGCCAAGAATGAGATGTGTTTACATGTTACAATGTAGGAGAGGTTACTGATGGCAGTTATGCAAGTGATGGAGCTCTTTGACAAATGAACTCATAAGAACTTGAATTCTTGTGTGCAAAGAAATAGCACTGATTTCAGTGCATACACTGATTTCCTTGCTTTAGGTGTTAATGTTGCTTCTCTGTGATTTCTGGACATCAGATTTGTAGGTATTCAAGCCTGAAGCCTAGTTGCAGATCTGGGAAAGCATACTTTTATAGGGCGCCTCCTACAGAACTGGGTCCCTAATTTTGGGAAACAAGAAAGTTTAGATATTTAAATATTTGTAAATACAGATAGTTTGTAGGTCTGATCTCTAATCACAGACTAGAAAAGTGTGGTCATTTTTGTGACTTGAGGGAGGTTGAACTTCTGAAGAACAAGCTTTTATTTATAAACAGGACTCAGAATGAAGGTCTTAAAGCTAGTTTACTGTAATAGCAAGAAGACCAGATCCTCAGCAAATTTAAAAGGTAAATTATCATGGCTTCGCTGAAGTCAGAAAAGCTGCATCCATTTAGACCAGTTGAGGATGACATATTTCCAGGGTCTGTATTAATGAGAGGTCTGGAAGTGGGTGGAGGCATGAAATTACTTCAGTATTATTACTTCAGCAAGGCCTTCTGCATATGTTCCTACCGTGGGACCACCATGGAGCATTTGTCAGAGGACCAGTTTTGTCACATCAACTAAATGATTTTCTGTTGCTGCTCTCAGCACTCGGTCCCATCAAGGACCCTCAGATGGCTGCTGCAGCACACAAGAATGCATTCAGGCAGGAGCTGTGGTCAAAACTTCCTGGCTTTACTGAAAATGGGAGTCTGGACAGAAGACCGAGGCACTTCTGCAGAGCAGCACACCCGGGGTGCGTGCTTGTGGGGGAAGGCGGAGGTGAGCAGAGTACAGCCAGCAGGCGTGGATTTCAGTTCTGCTCCAAGTTACATGTCTTTGCTTACGTTTCCTTCAGTGTGAAATTATGTTTCTACGTATTTAATTTACTCTAATTTGTCTTTTTTTATTAGACTTCATAGAAAAAATCTAAGCAGTATATCAAAGAAAAGCCAAGCCAACTGAACTAAATTGCCTGATGTAGGTTTTCCAAGAGTCAGCGACTGACGTTAGCTGTAGCCTTGGACTTATTTAGATTTTTAGATTTTACTGGGGCCAGAGGAAGATCCTGGGTAGTTTCCTGCTTGCAGGTTGAGGCAGATGTCTCAGCTGGAGTGAACTCCTCTCTCCCCAGAAGTGGAGCTTCTTCAGAACATGGACTGGCAATTGAGCAAAGAGTTTCATGAGATGGAAGCACTTCAAGAAAAGTGGTCCCAGTCCCACTCCTGCATGCTCCAACCACTTACCTTAGGATGGATTTGGGACTGAGACCCCACTGGGAGCTGATTCAACTCACTGAAGTGGTAGAAAACAAGCCCAGCAAAGAACTGGATGATTTTCTGCTGTGTACTGAGTGAAATTGCCGCAGCAAGGGTCCTGTGAGCATCACAGCTAGCACAAGAGAAGGGATGGCATTGCATGGCTGAGAATAAGAGAGGAGGGAAGAGGAGTGAGACACCTTGTCCTCTCTAACTCCTTTTGGGAGCGTGCTCAGTTGGGTCTGCTGAACATGTAACTCTAAATTAGTTGCCTGGGGAGTTTTCAGGCAGAGGATGGAAGTGCCTGATGAATTCAGATGCCTAAAAGGTTAGGCAGTTCTGGAAAGCAGGCAGAGTGGATCACTGTTGGTGTTTGTGGGGTTTAGATGATGAAGTTCCATCTTTGGTGGAATTTGAGCAAGCCGGATCCCACCCTGAAAGATCTGCTTATAAAACAAACAAACAAAAGAGTTGTTCTGTGTTTTTCACTGGAATGCCACTAACTGTGTTAACGACAATGGGGACCACCAATAGTGTGAACTCCCTGTTCTAATGCAATACTTCCAGGCTTCTTCAAACTGCATTTTATAAGAGGCATCAAAGGCGAAAAATTTCTGCATTAGCTCTATGGGAGCTGCGTGCATACACATCAGAGGGCAAATTTGGCCCCCAGTGTTCTCCCTGCAGTGAATTTGAGTCTCTGATAGCATCAGTGCAAGAAGAATAGAGCAGTAGCTTAGGAGGCATATGGCATTTCCTGGCTGGGTGCAATGGATTCCCCAGCTGAAACCAATAAAAATCAGTTCAGGAAGAATTTTTCAGAAAATCGGTGGTGAAATTGACAGTCTTGAAATGCTCACACAATTCTTGCAGCTGTGGAGTCCTTAAAGTCAATGAGTTCCAGGAAAAATGACAATAGTTCTGGAAACTTTCCCATGACTGCCTCTGGGCAAGCATTCAGAATAGCTCGTTTACTCAACGATGCTAATTCATTAATCATTAGAGATACTTTTGTTCAGTTTCCTTTGAAGTTGGCCACAACTTTTCTTTTCTCCTAAGATGAAATGTGGTCAATTATATCCATACATAGATTTAACACGGGGCAGGTTCTTCTCTTTGACAAATTATTTACTAGCTTTGTCAACCCAGACTTCTCACCCTCTGATGTTTCTCAATTCTATATACTGACCAGAAAATGTTGCAAGTCGTCCAGTTTTACTGTATTAGATCGGCTTTCCTTTCAGCTCAGTCCTTAATGTCCTCAGTTGCTGTGGTAAACTTTGATGTGACTGGTCCTTAATTTTCTTATTATAGAACACATCATTTTTTGTGCTCACAGCCAACCGTAGCATTATCCTTTCAAAGGCACGGCTAGCCCAGCAGTGTCCCTTCTCCAGGAACTGATAGGTTTTGACAACCTCCCTTGCTGTTCCTGCCTTTCCTTCCATTTCTGAGATGATGTGAGACAAAACTTGAAGCCAGATGGTGTCACAGCACTCTTCTGAGAAGACTTACCCTTACCTAGCCCTGCTTTTTGAGCAGCTCGGGCCCTCCAGCACTGTGGTTGGAGTGGAAAGAGCTTACTCTATCTCTCCCAGTCCTCTTTATTGTATCTTTCCTCTCCAACAGCCTTTCTCTTCTCCTGCGGGTGAGGTTTCATGAGCTGAGTCAGCCCACGAACTTGCTGCTGGTGAAAGGGGCAGGCCTGTTCCTGGGCACATGCTCCATTTGTCTCCCTTCTGTCATCTCTGGGATGTGTCTGATCCATTAGCTCACTAAAGTGGTGAAAACTATTCACTTTTTCTTGATTTGTTTTGTTTTGTTTTGTTTTGTTGGGTTAGATTTCTGCCAGTTTAGTGAGCTAAATTCACTTTCTAAGGGGTCAAATGAATGCCAGAGCTGGTGAAAGGGAAGTGTAGGTCTCCATAGCTGGCAGCAAGAGAGGGAGCGGAAATGATAGTGGTTAAACTGAGCTGTTTTGAAAGAGGATGGCAGTTGCTGCTGCGTTTTGAGTGTTTCTGAGAACACTTGCTGCATTGAGTGTCTCAGGATAGACTGACAGAGAGTGCTGAGTTTGTGAATCTGAACGGAGTTCAGGCCTAAGGTAGGTGTTGAGCTGCTCAAGTGGTTCATCCTGGGATGTTTCCCAGTGGTTGTCCAGAAATGGAGTTTGAAGGGCAGAGGGAACTGTGGGTTTTAGGCATGTGGCTTTAGGGGGAGACGTAAGCATATCTGGGGCTGGCAAGAGGCACTACATGCTGCAGTTTTGGATGTTAGTGTCTAAATTCTACCTAAGGTCTCTTTTGGCTATGGATATTTCTTCCTTCTCTCCAGTCAAGAAAGTTGTGGTGGTGAGGATGACTGTTACAGTAGGTTACCATACTGGTATTTGGGCTTGCAGTTTCAGCATGTTGTGCTGAACAAATGCTTAACAAATTCTGCAGTAGGCAAGATGCTCTGAGACACGGCAGAGCAGAGGAGCAAGCTTCCACCTCACTGTAAGGTTAGAGACCTCAGCGTGCGTCCTGCTACCTACTCTTTTGGGCAGGGCAGGATTGTCACTGACAAATAGGTGTGATCTCCAAGGAAATCTGCCACTGGCTGGGATCCCAAGCCCTTAAGATGTCTACGTCTTATTTTTAGGTTGTTCTAGATGTCTGCATCTCAACTAGTCACTCAAGATCAAGCGAAGTAGAGGACTAAGGTTACATGAATAATTCTCTATTTTAGATGCTTATCCTACAAGACAGATTTTACCCCAAAATTACTGATTTTTCTCCATTGTCTAGAAAACCTAGCTTAGACAATAAGTTTCTGTATAGATATCCACATCTAATCAGTTGAATTAGGGTTTGGGTAACCACACTGAACTGTCATCATCAGCAGGGGCAGTATTGTCATCGCTTTCTGTGTGATTAATCCTGGAGCAGGAGGAAAAGGGAATTTCACCAACACTGTTAGGTATAGGACTTCTATATGTGTTCCCAATGAGTGTGTTCAGCTGATTTCTGGGTAACTTTGTGGCTGTAGGAAAGCTGTATCAGTCTTCACTTGAGTTGAAGGGATGAGAGTCCTGACAGAGCTACAGGCAACTGAAGCTAATGCCAGAAGTCAAGGTTTGAATGGAACGCTTTTCTGGGGAGGAAACACAGAGGTCTGAAATTCTCACAGTAGATTAAAAATGAAAAAGTAGCAACTGGTGCTGTTTTCAGTAATCTGCTCTAGAAGAAGTCAGACAAATTAATTTCCTTTAAATACTTCAGCTGAGCTGTTGAAATGCTAAAGCTTAGTCTCCTGAAACAATATCTTCAGGACAGAAGGGCTACTTAATTCTCACTGATTTGTACATGGGAAGTTTTGAGGCCAAATAGTTTTTGCAAGGTGTTTACAGAAGCAGAAATTAGCTATACAAATAATGAAGTCCAGTAAGTCTTTAGACATGTTTTCTTTCTTAACTGCATTTTGCCAATTAAATTGAGCTCCTGACTTGCACCTGTGGAAGGTTTGACATTTCTTGATAGGTTCATCAGTTGCACTTTTATGTTTGCATCCTTGTTACTTTATGGGAAGAAGCAAGATTAATTCCTAATGTAAACCGAGATGAGTTGCTTATACGTTAAGTGAACCTGAATTCCTTCATCTTTCTTGAGTCCTGAGCTGTTTTTTTCCAGCACATGGAAGGTTTTTTTCACTTCCTTTTTTTCCCTTGTGTCTTAAAGCAGCAAGAACTGCCGAACAAACTGAATTGGTAGCCGCTTTTTCTTTTGGACACATGACTGTTAATTATCATAATACACAGATCTATCAGAATGACATATGTATAAAAATAATGGTGCCAGATATGTTTCCCCTTCTTCATATAATACAGAAACCTAAGAACATCTCACTTGTCTCACTGTTAAATGACGCCTGTGAAGATGTTGGATAAATTCAGTGTAGGCAAATGGGGATCTGCTAAACATCTTTCATGTTATTTGAGATGGCACATCAGATAGATAGTGCGAGTTTGTCTTGGAAGGATAAGCAGCTCTGTTAGGCATTTTAACATGAAAAGTAAGTGACTTATGCATTTGGTGGAGGGTAGAGGGGGAGAGGAAGTCAGCAAGAAGTAACGAGGCAGAGAATGAAAGAGAAAGCAGGCCTCCCATTTATTTAATTTGATGTCATGGGATACTTGGGCCTCTCAGGGACCATATTCATGCACCTGATGCAATCAGCCACTCCTACCAGTGACTTCAAGTCTGAGAGTTACACCCATCTACATCAGGGGATAGAAATGTTCCTCAAAGAAGAGTTAGCTCTTTGGGGCTTTGACCTTTATGCTACTCTAGTTTGTCATTTGTTTTCTGACCAATCTCATTTCTGTGATTTAATTCTAACTGCTGCAAAACCTGGCTTATAGTCTACAAAACTACGTAGACGAAGAAGAGGTAGCTTTGTGAAACTAATTATTTAAGGAAGTAACTATTTTAGTTACAAAATAGAGCTGGTTTTGCTGCAAATGTTAATTCTGAGCCTTCTCTGTTATTGTTTTTTACTACGCTAACTGATAAAATAACACAGACAAGCTTTCAGGCATACAAGCCCTCTTTAGGATATGAAGCAGAAACAGCAAACATCAAGTTAAGGGCTTAATTCATTGCATGTGTCCGTGCCCTGTTCCATGAACACTCGTTCTTCATGCCAGTCTCTGCTGACTCCTGTGTTATGCTGACAGAACCATTTGCAATAGCTCCTACTGAATTAGATCAGGAAAACAACGCAGGTGAAGAATGGCTGTGTTTTGCTTCTTACTTTGCAGCTGGGTGAACTCTTTGGTGTGTTGCTGCCTGAATGCTTGAGAAAAGAACTGAGCATAGAGCAAAACAGGTTGATGGCGAACAAGGGCAGGGTCTGGGCAGACCATCTCTAGCAGGAGGCTGTGCTCAACACAAAGTTAGGATTTATCAATATGATGTAGATCTTGCAATTAGGAGTACTGGTCTCAACTTACATTGCAAAGAAACATATGCTTTGGATCTGTTACCTGGCTCCCCTCTCTCTTTTCAGCTCAACCTGTTTATCCTTGCAGTTTCAGATGTCTGTGTTACGACCCATCCCATGTATCCCTGCTGTCCTTTCCACTGCCTTTCCAGTCTGTTATGCATGTTTTATGTGATATCACCATACTGAGAACTAGGAAATGTAGGTATCTAACCATTCTTTCCTTTCTCTCGCTGTAGGACATTTCTTGTCATCGTTGCACATTATCCTCTTTTCCACCCGTACCTCTTAAAACTCTTTTCCACTCACTGCAGAATTTTCTCCTTGACTTGTTCTTCTGCAGATTCCCTTTGTGATACCTGCCTGCATCTCCCATCAGTTCCAAGAGTATCTGAGATTATACAGAACCTTTGAAAACTCCGAGGTGTTTTTAAGTGGCTACCTGAAAACGGATTTCTTGAAGTGGAAGTGACAAAAACCTGCTTAAATTCATTTTATGGCTAACTGGTCACAGCTGGTCCAGTGCAGCATGGCAGTCGCCATCTCCACCTTGGTGTCCTGTCACAAACTCAAAGGCCTAGTGCATAAAGGATGAGAGCTGTGCTGCAATGGATTTTATCTGTGTGCAGTAATTCTCAGTTTAATTGTGTGCCTGTTTCTGAAACTGGGAACAGTACATTCTCGGGAATTATGTTTCTGAGAAACAACGGCAGCACAAAATGGCATGCTGCACTGCTGGGAGTGACCCTTTGAAATAAAATGAATGTTCTCTGACATTCTTTCTCTCTTCATTGTAGCTTAACTGGCATCAATACAAAGGTTTACATCTGTATTAAAGATGTTGGTGATTGCTGAATGCATGATACATGGATGGCCATTATCATCTGCAGAGAGTTAGTGTACTATGCATATAATCAATCAGATTCTGTTCATGTCAGGAGCTGGCCAGCTCATTACAGCCTGTATCACATTAACCCTTGCAGTGGAGTGATAAAAGGCAGAAATATTCTGAAACAGGCCAAGTAGTGATCCAATCTACCTACTTTTCCCCTGACAAACCCACAGGCACATAGATTTGTTAGACATCAACCCAGACAGCCTGAAATCTTGCATTTAGCCACTCGTGCCTAGTCTTGAGTCTATTTCTCGGCCACTCAAGAGAGTTCATGTCCAGTTTAGCACTGTCCTGATATTCAAGTTCTAGGCAATCTGGTACTGGATCTGGTCAGGAAAGCAACTGTTGTCATCTGGCATGCTGTCATCTGCCTTTTGCATGATAAGCTAGTGGTAAAAACACTCACCTGGAAAGTGGGAGGTGGAGAGCAGGAGGCAGGAGGGAGCCTGACTGTTGTCCTGCACTGTTGGCTGTGCCTGGACCAAGGGCAAAATTAGGATTCCAGATGATGCTCCCAGGGCTCTGTTTTTTTATCCAATGGCAAATCATTGAATTAAAGTAAAAGCAGAATTGAGAACATGGCCTGGAAGGCCAGCCTCATAACGTGCACACATTCCAGTGATCAGCAGAGTGAGCCAGAAGAAATAATGCATTTTCTGGAAGGGCTAAATAACACTGATAAAGCTACTTCAGCTGTGAGATATGTAGATTTAAGGACTTTTATTGACTCTGTTGTAAAGGAAATCAGATAATCTATCTGGCCTTGTAATCTGTGAAAGGCCTTAATCCCTGCCTCTGCTGCTCTACTGATGCTTCACAGCCACGATGCTGGCTTAACTGGACATATCAAGCATAGGAGGAGACAGGCCTTCACCAACAGCTGGGGAAAGATCATCTATCCATAACTCAGTCATTTTGCCATGGCCTTTTCAAGGAATAGGAAAAAACGAAGAACCTCATGTTTCAACTATTGTGGCAGAGTTAGGTTAGCGTGACTGTGGCTTTCTGTCCTCAGGTCATTGCTAATTTCCATGTAACTCTCAGGCTCTACAGGGCTGAACCTGTGCTGGGTAGTCCAGCACATGTCTGAGGAGTCCAAAGATGTCCTCAGGCATGTGCTCCAACCTCTTTAATTGACTGTGCTGAGATCTGAATCCCTATAAACAGCTGGGGAACCCCTTAAAATAGCCTTAGTTTTTGCAGTGAGATGATGACATCTTTGAAACTGTAGTCAGGCTTTGAAGCTGACAGTAGCAAAACTGAAGCTTCTGGAACTGCAGCCCCAGACCTTGGCACAGATGCCTGCTCTTCACCCTGTGTTTAGTTTATAATTGTTGGCATAATTTTTGAGTTATTGGAATTTCAAGAATATGAAATTCTTCTAATCTAAACAAGTAAAATAGCACTATAAATAACATTTAATCTTCATTGTGACTAAATTAAGTGAAACAAGAAGTTATTAAACACATTTCAATTCATTGCCATAGCTTCTCTTAAATTTTATGTGAAGCAGGAAGCCGCAGTTGAAAGCAGGGAAAGACAAAGGTTTTTGACTGAGCCAAGGATGTGGCACAGCTGGGAAAATGTAAATATAAATCTCAGGCGAAGTATTGCTAGCAGAGGCATTAAATAAAAGAGGAATCTTTCTGTGTGCTACCAATATGACCGTCGCTGAATTCTTACACAATTTTATCTGCCTGTGTTAAAAAAGCACAAAAAATATTCAGATTGGAACAGGTGCAGAGAACGGTGGAAAAGGAAGCCTGCTTTAGAAGGGCAGAATCAAAAATTTTGATATTTAGCCTGACTGATGAAAGTTGAGAAGGGATGTGAATAGTTTATGAATACATCTTGTGGGTTAGGAGAACAGAGAATAAACCCTACTAGTAACTACTGTCTTATCTAACTCTGGGAGGAAGGCACAAGGCCGCAAACTGATAAGGATACATTTAAGCTGAAAGTTAGAAGAGCATCTGTAACTATCAGAGCAACAAGATTGTAGTTATTTTGTCCTTTTCCTTTTAGGACTAATGCCCGGCCCTAACCAGCGTCAAGTCATCGCCAGCTGGGAAGGGGCCAAAGAAACAGAAAATCCAAGAAGAATTAAGTCAGGAGAGCTGACGAAAGATGAAAGGACATGGTGTGAGAGTTGAGAAAGAGATTGCTAAGGAATGGAGTGGAGGACACTGAGTGCCCAGGGAACTGGTGGACGCTGCTTGGTGTGCTGGGCTCTACCCAGAAATAGGGGTGGAGGAGGGAGTACATGCCACCTCCACCTAAGTTACTGGGATCCTTGCTGCCATATATCCTCCTCCTGTGGGCCTGGGGATGCAGTTTGGCCAGGGCCAGGAGGACATTGCTGAGGAGAGGTCCTATGATTTGGTGGAAGCTACCTTCTAATACGGGTCCTAGAGGATAAAAAATTACATTGAATTTGGGACTTCTCTGTAGAGGAAAGAATTGTATGTTGTAGTACTGTGTACAGCAAGGTGACAGCACTCCATAGGGATGGTCCGTACGGTTTTCTGCTCCTAGTCTCTCAAGAAAAATCTCCAAGAAAAACAATTTTTCCTCNGATAAAAAATTACATTGAATTTGGGACTTCTCTGTAGAGGAAAGAATTGTATGTTGTAGTACTGTGTACAGCAAGGTGACAGCACTCCATAGGGATGGTCCGTACAGTTTTCTGCTCCTAGTCTCTCAAGAAAATCTCCAAGAAAAACAATTTTTCCTCCACTCAGGATTGTTACTATTATAGTCTGAAATCCTGTTTTGCCTCAGAGAGAACTGATTAATTATGCATAAGGGGCATTAGAAACCTCCTGACTAGCATTACTCTGCAATTATATATTTGGGAAACCTAAGGTTTTTTTCAGTTGTTCTATTTTTATTTTCTTGAGAGGTATGGCTTTAGTTTTCATATCAAGCTCTGATCACAGTAATAAAGCTGGACAGGGCTGGTTGTAATGACTGCTGCCTGTGCAATATTGACATACAGCAGAGTTTGTAAGGTTCTTTTAACCTAGAAGTGGAAAAATACTTCTTGGATTAATATCTTTACATGTCAGTATTACACCCACTGCATAGAAATGAGTGAGAGACCAGACAGCCCTGACAATGGTATGTGCTAGAATCTGTCTTGTGAAGACATCTTTCAAGCACTTGGCATAGTTAGGTTTTTAATGTCTCTAAGAATGAGATAAGAATAGAGAGAAACTCAAGACATTGCAGCAAGACTCAAGTGCAAAATTGCTGAAACTATTTCAACAGGAGTGGAAAATAAATGGTTTCCCACTTTCTTTGGGAATCCTCATTAGAGTTCACACCAGATTCAGACTGGAAGTATAATTCCAACAATGTTGCTCAAAGATGTTTTATAATTCATTGGAAGAATGGATGACACTAGAGCTATGCCAGCTTGCATGTCCTGAGGACCTCGTTTCCTTGCCAAAATCTCTTCAGATTCCATTTTATATGAAATGGGTTATTTCTGTGATATGACATGATGCCATATTTTTAACATGTAAATAACTATATCATTGAGGTTGTTGAATGAACTTCTGGAATCAGTCTGAGACACACCAGAGAGAATCTGGTTTATCCTGATTTTACCTGGATTCATTTTTCAAACCCTAACTGTTAAACAACCTGGAGTATATCCTTAGAAAGACACAGGTGCACATATAATAACCCTAAGCGAAACTGATAGTTTTTATTGACATTTTGCTATTAACCATTCAACAAGGAAAGAAAAAAATCCCCTGGAAAATCTCCATATCTGGCCCACGTTTAAACGCTTTTATTTTAATTGCTCTAGGAAAAAGCTTATAATTCCTATGAAAATAAAATAATTAACATAATATAAAGTGCAGCAGCATGATTCAATATTGGAAATGATTTAGACAAAACCACCTTCATCAATGAGAGAGTGTGGAAGCTAGTACTCAGTCTTGAAAGAAGACAATTTTCAGAAAGGCAGGAAAGAGCAGGGAATCATAGCAGAGGAGAAGGATGGGCAAAGCATCCTGTAGCACTGTGCCCCAAAGCAGGTAACTGCCTGTCTCAGTACTTCCAGATGTCAGCCCACTCTGACATTAAGGGCTTATGGTTTTGGAGACTATGCAGTCTCCCTGGGAAAATCTGTTCTAGCTCTTCGCTGTCTGTCTTTGCTGTTGGAGAGGCTTTAATTTCTGGATTTGCCTTATTGTTATTTGAAAGCTATCCCTTCCTGTCCTAACACTCCCGGAGACACAGAACTGGTTTGCTTTTCCTTTTGCCTTTTACCTGTTTGAACACCGTTACTCACATAAGTAACAGTGACTGAAGATAAAATCCCATCTTTTGCTCTGGATCTTTTACACTCAGTAAGTGAGCTGTTAAAGGGTGCAGGCAGCTTCAGCCGTCACTTGGAGCAGACACTGAGGAAATCAGTGCCAGAAATACTTTCTTCAGAAAAGTGAGACCTGAGTGACATACAGTGTGGCAACAACTGGGACAGACTGTAGGAACTGACGTGAACCAGGGAGCAACTCAGGAAAACATCTGTAATGATGTCTACTGGGAGAACAAGTTTCATGGAGCCACCTTAATGGTGCAGCTCCTAATGGGTGTTTCTTTGACATTGCCTTAATTAGTAATAATCTGCATCTATAAGAGGTCAGACTGATTACGAAGTAGTGCTTCTCCTGAGTTTGAAGTTTAGTGTTTTCTCTACCCTGTTTTGCACATTGTCTCTTTCAGTACTGCCCTTTTTACAATAGAACTGCTGGATATATGTCAAAGCATATTCTTTTAAGATGTCACAATTATATAAAGAATATTAATTTTGTTACAAATTTAAACCAAAACATATAATTTTAAAGTGCTGTAAAGCCTTTTCTTCCAAGCGAGAATGACCAAGCAATGCATCTAAAAGTAGAGACCTAGTATTTTGCTATCAGATAGACTTGTTGGCTTTGGTTCATTTTTACATTCTTTGCCTGGCACCATTAAAAAGATTGTCCCAATTTTGGCTGGGTTTTATCTTGAATTTAAGTGTTCAGCCTGGAAACTCAACTAGGAGTTTAGTCTAGAGTGCCTGTATCACTGAGACAGACACTGTTTCATCCATGTTTCATCTTGCTCATTTTAAACAGCTGGTCTAGGGTGTGATGTCCCACGCTTGGAGGTGCCTCCCTCCCTCCCTTCACTACAGCTAGAATTGAAGATGAGCTTTCAATAAGCATTTCAACTTTGAATGATCACCTTGAGATGGCATGTAATGAACCTACACTGTTTAGGTAAATGCAATTTTAACTTCCAGGTATTCAAACCGATTACCATGATGTATTTGGTCTTAATTACATCTAGGCCTATTCTAAGTAGCAAGCTTTAATAATGACACTCTCCATAATTAGTGTTTTACTTACTGGTGCTACAGGTTTCATAACCTGCTCATGAGAAGTTAGTGTTTTTTCCTCTTGCTCAACAGTCCATATCAATTGGCCACTTAAAAGTATTTGCTTAACTTGTGTTAGTTATAGTATGTCTTGGACGGTATACACTGGAGATAAATAAAAGTGGGCAGATTAAAACCATGTGATTTGAAACAAACATGCATTTAAGAAAAGGAAACATTTGGAACTTGTTAGCTTTGTGAGCACTTCTTGCAAATAGATGTAATTCTAATGGTCTTAAGGATCTATGCAAGGAAGAGGACTTTATCTTCCTTGACCTCTGAAGCAGAACGATTGGCAAGTATTGGGACTGAATTTGCTGGAAAACAAGTGATCACATGGTTTAAATGGCTTTGTCAGTGAGTGCGGTAAGAATTCTGAAGACGCAAATCACAGGGAATGAGAGAAATTTGGTTCCATATCATTTTATTATCATGAATGTTTTCAGTAATGCATTTACTCTAGCGTTATCTGTGCTGATGTACAGTAACATCTGTTAGTCAGAGAAGTCCAGTTTTTAATAATTGTCTTGACAAGGCACAAAAAGATCAAGTAGGTTGCCCAAGGTCACACAGGGAATGAGATTTAGTTTGTGTTTGCAAAGGAGTACTGCCTGGATCCCAGCCTTTTATTTAGCTGGTAAAGCTCACATTCTCCTTAATTAATATTTAGAACTTGTTCCATATAGCACATGACTAAAGTGCTTATGGCTACAGCTTCAAGACCTACTGTTATTTGAGTTGAAGCCTAAAGCGCTTCTACTCAGAGTGTCAATTAAAGATATTAGCTAGAAAAGTAAACAAAGCATGATTTTGTAATATATAGCTCTAATCATTTGGAAAAGCCAAGCTTGCAGAGGATAGTGCAGCTGCTAACAGTGTAATAACTAATGTGCAGTATTTTAATCCAGCTGTTTAAAAACATTTTTTATATTACTTTCAGACAACTGGGAACAGAAGAAGATCTATTCTTGTATTATGTATTTGTTATTTAACACACCAAGCTAGTAATTTTTAAAACACATGATACTACTCATCTCTTTAAAAATTGTTATTTATTTAAAGAAGGACCTTCACTTTGAGGTCTTTTTTAAATTAAAAAAAAAAGTTCTCTAAAAGGAACATTTTGGGAATAAAAAAATATTTCTTTTTGAAGATAGAATCTATGACTATTGGAATAATAACTTCTTTTTATGAAAATTTAGGCACATGATGCTGCAGAATCTAAAGTTTGTTGGATAGTCATTCCAATTAGAAGCCATTTGGCAAATCACAGCAGTGGATTGCTCAGGTGTCTGGCAGGTTGATACAAATGCCTAATACCTGTGTTCAAGACATAAAACCATTAGACTGGCCTTAGCAGTTCAGAACAAGGGCCCCTTTTACCATCGTCCTGGCTCCAACAGTGGCTGTAAGCAGATGCTAGGAATGAGCAGGGGCAGGACAAGCATGTGTTTGTACTACCCCAACACCCTCTGTGCTCTCCCTGTTCCAAGTATCCTGTCAGCTCAGGAGATTTCCTGGATCTGTTATAGTTTGTCTATTTTGAAATCTTCAGTGGATTTGTCCAGTAAGTGTGTGTTGTACCTTCCCTTGTGATGATGTACGTGTGCCTTATCTGCAAACACCCCTTGTCAAGGAGCTGCACGAGCTTGTAGGCTGCTCCCACCTCCTTCTGGTTGATTTGAGTGTGGCTGTTGCTCCGTTTGATGGTTCCTAGCTCTTCGTAGTGGAAGAGGCCGTGTGTAGGTGAACTTTCTTCATGTTACCCAGAATCACCTAATTTTTCAGGATAAATAGATCTAACCTACCTTGCAAATCTGCAGTAATTCCCAGTTCTCCTCAGGATGTATTTTAAAATATTATTTACAGGCTTATCCAGGAGACCTTTTCATGCTTCCTGGTTTGCACCGTTTTCATTTTAACTTTCTACCCTTTCTACCTTTAGCTTTCTACCCTCCAGATCTGCCTAGAGTAATTTTTATTTGGAAACCCTATAACATACTTGAGTTTGCTGCCTATGCAGTAATCTTTAGGCCATGATAGAAAGAATATTCATTTTGAATTATGTTTGATTAACTGTTTTCCACTGTTCTTGTTTCCTTATTTTTAATATCCATAATTAAATCTTACTTTTATTCTGCTTAGTAATAAGTATACTATACCAGTATACTATGACTATAAAATCTCAGGTTTTCAAATATTACAGTGACAGGACTGAGAAAAGTGTAGATATTTTTAGTACACTAATATTACAAATGAAAACAACCCTGGTACCTTGCTATAGTTCTGGGTACCATATCAATTCCTGTTCCCTACAATGTGGCAGATATGTCTGAAAAAATAAATTATGATGAAAGTGCCAATTAAAAAAAAATCTATTACAATCATAAAGCTTATCCTGCATAAATTACTTACTTTTCTCAGAATCATAAAATTAAAAATAATATTTAATGCACTGTTATAATTTTAAGGGTAATTTTGACATCCTTCCTCCAAAACATTCGGCTTCATCACATCTCAGGCTGTGGTGAAGTATTTAGCACAAGCACCAGATATGTTGGCAGAGACGAACCCTAACTGTCCTTGAGCATTCATTGCTGCACTGGTGTCTGATCACCCTGTTCCCTGATGCATTTCTCTGTAAGTACGTGGAGAGGGTAGTGTTGTTACAGGATGGGGTATGCAAGAGAGGATGAATGATAAGACTGCCCAGAGGGCTTGCGGAGTCTCCTTCTCTGGAGATATTCAAAACCCGCCTGGACGCATTCCTGTGCACCCTGCTCTGGGGGCACCTGCTTTAGCAGGGGGGTTGGGCTGGGTGATCTGCAGTAGGCCCTTCCAACCCCTACCATTCCGTGATTCTGTGATAGGGGCTGCTTAATCCAATGTCGATGCTGAAGAGATGCATATGTAAATGTGACACTGGTATTGCAGAATATGTTCTTAAAATAAAGCTTGCCTGCCTCATTTTATCCACTTTGACATTTAGATGCTGAAAAAATAGGTGTGAAAGAACTGGAGAAACTGTGTAAGAGTCCCTTATGTCAGAAAGGAAGAGGAAAGACAGTATGGTATTAAGTAAGCACTGCTGGGGAAAGTGATTGGCTCAAGCAGTGAGATGCAGGATGACTCTTGTCCAGAACTCTCCTGAGGCACCCAGCTGGCCGAAAAGAAAATTTGCTGTACTTTTGGTAAGAAATAGTACTGCCAGACTCAGGCATTCCAAAATCATGAATCAGGTTCCAGAAATCACAAGGTGAAGAAGAGGAGGAGAATTTTTAGAAACAGTACACATTTGGAGATACTTGTATCCTGTTTTTTCAATCTTTACTGTATGTTACGGCATATTTTCAAAGTTTTCTTCCACATCATTGAGGAACAACAGATACTCTTAAAAACTGAGATTTTCACCAGATGACGTGACTTGAAGAACTTGGGCTTTGTGGAAACCACTGGCTGTCAGAAACTTTGATAATACATCCAAAAGGGTTAGCAGAGTAAAAGAATGGGGAAACGAAGTAGAAAGGCAATAGAAAGATTAAACTGCCTCTCTGAGTGAGTTGACTAGCACTGTTAGTGAAATTAAAGTGAGGCTGGCCAGATGAGAAGAGATTGTAAAGATTTTATCGATTAACCTTTTGCAGGGAACACACATCTCATTTTTCCTGGTAAAACAGAACAGGCTCCAGAAAGCAAAATGTGGTGATTTAGAAAATGCTCAAAGGAGAAGCAATGACAGGTTTTATGGCATTCCTAAAAATGCAGAAAATAAATAACAAAAATGTGGGAATGTTGCCTCTGTCACACAATCCTTGCATTTTAGTAGTATTATATAAAGACCTTGTAAGGCAGAAGCACAAAAGTCCCCAGATCCAGCTAAGATATGTAGTTTTCTGCTTCCAGAATTATCGAACTCAGCAGTAATTTTTTACAGACAGCCGGGAAGAACAATGAAGAGCTGTATAAGAACAAAATTATGTATTCTGATGACAATTATTACCCTGAAGTTCAGAAAATTTGGAGGCACGTTGGAGCTAAGCAAAACCAGCTTAAGAAAAGGGATAAGGTCCTTCGTTTCATAATCATCACCACTAAGATGGGTATTATTATATAAGAACAAAAGGTCCCAGAGAAGCAATGCCAATGCATGACAGTTCAGGCATTGTGATCCTTGAAAGAGAAGCAGCAGAAGGATTAAACATCCAGTCTGCACTAATTAGACCAACATCAAACTTTACAGCAAATTCACCTGGATTTTGCAAAGAAAGAGGCAGGAGGCCTGACATGCATCAGGATTGCAGAAAGGGAAGCAGAGAGAAAGAAATGAAATGTGAAGTCCGGATGCTCTACTATGTCCAAGGAGCAAAAAGGACACCCAGGGGAGGAAGTGTAAAGCTGCCTTTTTCTGGGATGCAGTGTTCCTTCGTCCAGACCCTTAGAGGAACTTCCAGCAAACTTAAGGCTGTTTGAGGTTATGTATTATCTGGCAATGGACTCAAGGGGCCAATAAAGCAGCTGGAGATCAGCTTAGAGAAATACTATCTCCTGTGGAAGCAGTAAGAAGAAGAAGGGGAGATTCTGAACCTGAATTCTTTTTCTAGCGAGCATGAAAGCACTTCTCTACAGTCATACAATTCCCTTGCAGGCTGACTATGTCAGACTTAAGAGCAGAATCTTTGGTCTGTGGAGCCATACCGTCAAAATAAGCAACAAGCAAAATAGGCAATAAGCGGTAAAAACCATGTTCTACGTTGTGCTACCACGGTAGGTTTAATAGGCAGATGTCAGGGAGGGATATTAGGATGCTAGGAAGGCAAGTGAGTGACAGGATGAAAGTATTAAAAAGAAGGCTGTACGCTGGGTAAAACATGCAAGGAATTGCTGATAGAAGAAGGGGCAAGTCGGCAGAGGAAAATACAGGCTGCATAAATCAACCCCAGCTATTTCAGACTTGCCTTCTTCCTCACCCCCTTATTCTTATTCTGAAAAACAAAGGAGCAAAAATTAGAAAAAATGTAAAATATATTGCAGCATTCTGAGCTGTTTCGTTTTCCTTCATACTCTTTTTAAGACGAAGCAAAAGTTGGTTGGAGAATTTTCTGAGAAGGCAATTCTTTGCCTACTATGGTTGTTAAAAATAGCAGTTATAGCTCTCAGCCTACTGATCTCTGAAGCCAGATAGGTTTTCTGCCCAAATAAGTTTGAGTTCATGGACAACTGGTTTAAGTTATTTGCTGATCCTAGCTGAGAGTTTTCACCAGGTCAGGATGGCTCTATACCCAGAGAAAATGTAATGATAGCTGTGTTCGCTATTGCGCTGTGCTGGATACATTTGTATTGCTGTATGTTTAAGCTAAACCTGGAACTAAGGAGTTGCCTCTTTTTCTGTCCAGTCTCCTCTTTCTTACTGCCTTTGCCTCCAGAGGTAGGTTCGTAGCTACACCTTAACGAACACCGCAGCCTTTCTGTCTTTCTTACGGGACCACAGTTATGGTGTTGTATCTTCTTTACATTAGTTTCTTTTTAGGATGTTAATCCAAATATATGGATTTGTATAAGATTTTGTGACTTGATAATGAAGCACAAATAACAAGCACTTAAAAAGTGACCTTTAATGTTTGTGGGGTTATGGTGAAAGAAGCTTTCGATAGCATTCACATAGAAACAATTCAAAGGGCTGAACATCACAGAACAGCTACAGTACGAGTTGCTGATTGACCTCTCCGAGCATAGACTCCTAAAGTTCTGATGCCAGGAACGGGAGAAACGTGTGAAATTTAGACAGCAGGTTGTGGGCTAAAACTCCTGAAACTCCTCAGCCATGCTGTAATTAGTTACAGTGGTATGAACACCAAATCAGCTATGCACTAAGCTCAAGACACAGCCAAGCAGCCGTAGGGACTTCAGAGCTGAATAGATTCTGCTTTGTTCAAATACAGCTAATACAGGCAACACATCTGCTGATGGTTAAAGAGCCCTCAATGTGGCTGGGAGACAATGTATTGTAAATTGTATGGGCAAATTATTGTTGGCTCTGTCTGTTACTATGACAGTAATGGTGTGTAAAATATGAAGCTATAGCCAAGGTCAGGATGGACAGTACCTCAATGAATAAGATACTGAGGTATAACTTTCAGTGTCATTCTGGCCAAATATAAATTTATGCTTACTACATTGTTTAATGTGGCACAGCTTAGGTCTCTGAAGACAGAACAGAAAACCATGCCGGCTTTAATTCTCAGTTGATTTATTTAAAGATAAGAATAGATACAAGTAACCCTGCATAGATCGCTATTTCATATGGAGTATTTACCCCTGTTCTGTACAGCCTTGTCATAACAGTGCAAAATGTACAGAGGCATACTGCTTATGTGAATTTAACAGATGACATAACCTATTGGTGCTAAGATTTGCTTGTATCCGAACTGTCAGAAATATGAGATCATCCTTCTTCTTTCTTACTTAAGCTGACCTTTTCCTCCAGAAAGTATTTAACCATAATTTCCATTACAGTCCTGCTTTAGGCATTATGTACATGCACAAAAAAAGAACATTTTAAGAAAAGAATGCTTTCATCCCCCTCTCCAAAGCTGGAAACACTACATATCCTGATATTCCACATCAGGTGGAGAAGCAAATAAATAAGAGAGAACGAGGTAAGCTGGCAACTAGTTTTGAACAGTGTAATCAGTAACGAACTTAGCAACCCAACTGAGATCGATCAAGTATAATTGACCTAACTTGCTCCATATATTATTTACCTTAATTGGGAAGACATGCTCAGTGGCTTTTAATTTCACTACCACAGCCTAACAGTTGTTTTGGTTTATTTTCAGCTGTAAGATGTTTAGTAACACGTCCAAGGAAAGCAGAGCAGAAAGGTGAAAGCTCGAACAACTTGGTCACAAATTGCTGAATCTTGTATTTGAATTCTGGAATGAGGATTTAAAACAACCTAGAAATAACTTGGTCCTGGGCTAACCTGAATAACTTCAGAGCAACTTTGTCAGTGCTGAGGACACAAAGATGAACGCAGGCTCTGAAAATTGCAGGCTTTGCAGTACGATGGTGGGGATCACTACCTGGTTCTTGCAGGTAGTTTTACAGTAATTAATTTTCCTGGTTAAGTAGTATAGCGACCTTGTTGAAAAGCTGCACTCTTAGTTTAGCAATGCGTATTTTTTAGAAACACAGGAGTGAATGCCAGCTGAGATTGTTCTCCGCCTTAATTTCTTGAATTAGACGTGTTATCTGATGCCAGATACTGGAGGACAAGGAGTGTTGCAATGCTGGAGCGCTGACTGGCCTAACAAAATGTCATGTTACTGTTTTCTTTACATATGGGCGAGGCCGAACTCTTTCCTCACATCATCGTCTGGCTCGCTGACTTTTCTTGGTCTGGAGTTCTCCTTAGTTACCGGCCTCCCTGCGGTCTTATTCCCTTGTGCGTGTTCTTGACCTGTTTGAGTCTGTAGATGTCTGCTGCCAGGCTCAAACCTCTTAAAGGAGGGCTAGTAATCCTACAGGACTCCATGGTATATATTGTCCCCCATCCTCTTTTTTATCCTCAGAGCTCCTTCTTGGATGGAGTCATGCTGTTCCTTTCCCAATTAAATGCCAAAGGCCTGCACAAGTCCCTGCCTCTTTTACATTTGATTGCTTGTCCAGGCTCCCTCTTCCCTAGTGGTCTCAAAGGGATCTTCTGATTTCTTTTTCTCTCATTTGTGGCTTCAGGCTTGTGTGGAAACTTGTTACAACCCGTCTGTCATTTATGATGATTTTCCCTTTTTTTCCTACTTTCTGCTGGATTCCTCTGGTTACCGCCTCTCTTTTGTCCTTTGCCCCCATGCTTCTATTGATCTCCTCCTGTAGATGAAGGCCTTTTTTCTGAGGTGCCAAGTCAGGATATTGTAAAAGGCTTTTAGTTCCTTCCTATTCCTCTGATGCATTGGCATCTGTAGTCCCTCTGGGCTAAAGTGGTAGGCAGCAGGCAACGCTGCTGAAAACACATGTTGGTGAGCAACTACAATGTATCTAAAAGCAGCTGATAAGACCATCACATTATCACATTTTTTACAGTGCAATGGTCAAAATTCACAAGAGAAACCCTTTGATTCTCCACCCTTCCTATCTCTTTTCTCAGGATACATTACTTCCATCACTTGGGGACCCTGACACTTAGTGGTGCTCGTCTGATGTACACCTGGGAGTCAGCCAACCCAAGAAGTGTGTCCAAGCCACATCCAGCACAAGCCAATACTAGTGAGGTCAGGAGAAAAAACCCAGCAGTTATCACCACTTTACAAATATGGTCTTATTCATTGCTAGGGAATGGAAAACCTTGGGCAGTTCTTTCCTCAAAATAGTACTGAATAATAAGGGGCAGTTTCCAATCTTCCTTTTGAAGCTCAGCTGCTGTGTAGAGATGAATGCAAGTTTCATGCACCATGACAGATGACTTTATATCCAAGTAAGGGAGTGTAACTTTGGGGAGACCAGAGTTGGGCTCTAATCCATTCTTTTAGGGCTGTTTAGACCATTTTACCCCAAATTAAGACACTTCTCTGTAGCATTTTCTGTTGTCTTCCCAGTATGATCCATCTTACCAATCTAATCTTCACCTGCCTGATAGTCCTGTGCACAGTGCAGAGGGCACCAGTGTCTGTTCAGTGCTGTGGATTTGAGACTAACGGCCGTGCGGTATATAACATAGCCATTGTGATGCTTGTCGTCACTTGCCTGAGTCCCTTTGTGGGTCAAGCCTCGGTGTCTTATTAAAATCATGAGGGAGGCAATCAAGTCTCCAGTCCTCAGAAAGAAGTGTGTTCCCAAGACTGGTCCCAGCTTCTCTCTCAAAATGGAAGATGCCCTCCTCTTCACCATTGTAACTCTGCTCAGTCAGGATCTTCTGCTCTTTGCTTTCATTTGACTCAAATGTTCTCAGTTGCCAGTTGGTTCTTCCATCCCAGTGACTGAATTGCAAGGCAGACTGGGGCCATGTGTGACATACTGAACNTATTAAAATCATGAGGGAGGCAATCAAGTCTCCAGTCCTCAGAAAGAAGTGTGTTCCCAAGACTGGTCCCAGCTTCTCTCTCAAAATGGAAGATGCCCTCCTCTTCACCATTGTAACTCTGCTCAGTCAGGATCTTCTGCTCTTTGCTTTCATTTGACTCAAATGTTCTCAGTTGCCAGTTGGTTCTTCCATCCCAGTGACTGAATCGCAAGGCAGACTGGGGCCGTGTGTGGCATACTGAATGATATCTCAAGAGGTAGTAAATAAAGGCTTGTTTATTCAACAAAAATTAAATACAAGATAATGAATAAAATTCATTGATCTTTGCTTAAGAAAATAAGTCTGGTGAGATTTAATTGAAGAGTAGATTTTTTTGTCTGTGTTTATTTTTTTTAGAAAGTGCATGGATGCCAGAGTTCCAGGTATTTTTTTAGGATAGGTTCATGAATTCTTCAGATGTGACTTTGAAGCTTTTCCCAAACTTTTGAAAGTATAAGTAATAAAATTGGGTGGGTTCAGTGCCTCAGATGGAATCTCCTAGATGTAAAATCCATCTACTAAGGTGTTTCATATTTTCTAAAAGCCAAAGTCATGCAAACTGCAGCCCAAACTACGAGGTGCTTGTTAAGTGTAGGCAGAAAACAGTGTCAAATGTTCTTTAGGCTGACTTTCATAATCACTTGTTGGCTCCACTCCTGCAGGACCTCCTACAAGGAGGTCTTGGCCATGTTCTAAAATAATACATTTATCCATAGGCAGCAGAGGCTACAGCTGTAGCTTGCTGTTTGTGTGAGATTTAAACACCAATGGAAAGGTCTTTTAACTTCTCTGAATTCCTAGTTAAAATGCTGGTTTGATTTTCTGCAGCCACCTCAGCTGAGAGTAGCAGTCCAACAAAGAAGCACTGGAAGAGATCGGCATTGTATGTTTCTCTTTGAAATGTAGCAAAGTGAGGAATAAACTTGGATCTCCCATCAAGAAAAATTGGAGAAGGAAAAGTATTTTCACCACTAGCCACTGTGGGTACGGATTCTGTGAAGGCAGCTCTCCAGCAAGGAGCTGGTGGTGAGAAGTTCAAGGAAAGACTGCAGTCTCGATGCCATTGTCTTCTTAAAGAAAAAAAAATTGTTTTGTTTTGCAATCTTTTCTCTAACTGGGCTTTCCGCTTTTTAACACATGACCTAGTCTGCCTTTGCGTCTATTCACATCTCTGTGAGCGCAGAGAAGACAGGATAGGAATGTCAGGGCTGGATATCTGTGTGTATGATTATGAACAGGTTTATTTGTCCAAGGAATAATGAAAACCAATGACCTGAAACTGAAGCCAGACAAAGTCATGTTGGAAATAAGACATGAGTTTTTAACAGGGAAAAGATTAGCCTTTGGAAAACACCACTGTGGGGAATGTTAGTGTCTCCATCTCTGGACATCTTCAAATCAGACCAGACCCCCGGCGCTAGATCTGACTCACCAGAGCCAGGTGCAGATGCCTTAGCCAAGCACAACCTGCTGCGCCCAGCAGAGGCGTAACTGGGTGTGATTTAAAGACCTGGGAAGTTAAGACTATATGATCCAGTTCTAGCACATCTTCCTCAGTTTCTGAATATGAGAAGCTTTGTAAAGAAAATAAGAGCATTGAAATTCAGCCCAGCTTGAGATTGACAGGTTTAACTCTATTACATCTGTTTGCTTTTACTGGATGTGTAATGACATATTTAAAATGTACAGTAAATAGTTCTATTTCAAGTCTCCTAAGGAGTGTTAGCTCTTGAAAGCAGTTTCTCTAGGCTAGCGTGTACCTGAGTGATTTATAGACAATTCCAAAGGCAAATTATGTCAATTTTGTCATATTTTGATCACTTGCGCTAGGGTATAAGAGATTTCCTACCTGGTCTTTGTGAAGTGACAGTTCATCAACTAAAGAAAGGCCTGGATCTGTTCTTGGATGCACGATGTAGTACTGCGTGACACATTCAGGTGTACGGACATGGATGGGACTGTCTGCCGAGTATTAGGATGAAAGTTTCAGAGTCAGACTGACAGTTAATATTTGTTACTCACATGAGACCAGAAACGTTTTATGCTTAGAAGATACTGTCTTCTTAAGCTTAAAATAAAAAAGCTTAAACGAAAAAAATCTGAGTTTGATGTTACAATGGTTATTCTGAGACGAGCCCATGGTGGCCCCGGGGTGGCCAGAATTGCGTGCAGCATGAGTGACAGCTGTAAGAATCATCCCTGTTACCAGAGAAAATAACTAGGTAGGTGGGAAAAAGAGAAAGTTGAGAGCAACTGGAATTACAAAGCATTTTTTTTTCCTCACATCCCTTGGAAGAGATGCCTATATCCCTGTCTTGGAATTACAGTTTAAAAGTGAGCTTGGTTTTGTTTATTGTTCATAATATCTGGGGTTCTGCTGATGCTTTTAAAATAGCATCCACAGCCAGTATTGCATGAATTTGTGTCTGAAAACATTTATTAGGTGATCTGTTGCACTTTAAAACCCCTCCATCTTTGTAGGCACTTGCACAAATCTGCTTAGCTATATAAAGCATTTTTTAAAGGATTAAGTCACTTGATGTTCTCCTGACTTTGAAAAGGCCATGAGAATTAAGTGTCTTAATAAATATTTTAGAATGAAAATAATAATTTTGTTGCAGAATTAGGAAAAGGAAGCAAATTGTGGCTAAGAGTAATTCTCCTACTGTGGACAGGTAGCTACTCGGCCTGAAAACTTTGTACTACTTGTGAAATGCTTTTTTTTCTTCTGGAGGAGAGAGTTAAAACCCAGCAGTACTTATGAAAGAAAACATTGTATGTGGCAAATTACCACTGTGCAGTAAATAACTGAAAGGGAAGACATCTGTAAGACTTCACCCAGAATTTTATTGGCCTTGATATATTTCTGTCCCAGAATGAGTTGTCTGCTTGGGAAACTGTGGTGGGACACCTATGTGAAGGAGTAACCACTGATGTGGATCCAGTAGCTTCTTCGGAAGGGAAGGAGAATCCAACCATGTAGCTGAGGACATTACCGAAGGAGGCTTTGGAAAACAAAATTTGTCATCAAACTGTAACACTGAAAGGCGTTGTAGTAGGAGTTCAAAAGTAGGTGTAGTGCTGAAGGAGTATTAATTAAAGTGGTGTGTGCAACTGAATTTCCTCCTCATAATTATGTTCCAACTTCTCATTCAGATTCAGTAGCATAAAGCATTCATCACGTCCTAGCCTAAAATACTGCAGAGGGCTTCTGTGCTTCGCTAATCGTTTATGAAAGGTTGTCCTAGAGGCTGAGCACATTTCAGTGGTGGATGAAGAAGTCCCTGTGTACGTTGGCCATGTATCAGCTTAAGTTTGTAAAATGCTTTGGAATCCTTTGGGGCACAAGGCCATGTAATGTAAGGCCATTATCATGTTTGCTAAGAAAACTGGGTTTGCTTCCAAAAACGACACAATCTCCTTTAAACTTTGAAAGACTATAAATAGAATCTGCATTAAAATAGTGCAAGAACAAAGTAAAATGGGACTTACAGGTAATTTCAGTGTTGCCTTGGCACTGCCTCTTCCCAATGTAGACAATGTTGATCCTATTCCTTTTCACCTTCTTCCTCTGGGTTCTCCAAAGTCCGTGGCTATAATCATGGGGTGGACTTGGCAGCAGTGTGTAGGACCTGGAATGTGTTTTTCCAGCAGCCGTGTCTGGATTTGTGGCTGACTTCTTTGGCTGACGCCGCTGCTGGCTCTGCTGGCAGACAGATCTTCTTAGGGACTGTTTTGGGTTCACTGGGCTGTCAGCTCACTTTCTGTTCTTCCCTGGATGCCGTTTTCCTTGAGTCACACTTTTTTTTTTATTTTTGAAAGACTGTGTTTGTGGACAAACTTTCTATTATGAAAACACATGAAATGGCAAGTATGTTTCCATATTCAGGGTTCTCGTAAATGTTTCCCTGTGAACCAAGAGTAAATGTGCAGAGTTGCTCAGAAAAGTAACTGCTGCTGTAGACGTGATCATTTCCAAATAAAGCTGCTCAGCTGGGGACTTTCTGTGGCAAATTTTGTGAATCAGGATTCACCACAATATTAGTGACTACAGGGCGTTATGACAAAAAATGCCCTGTAGTGCTCTTCGCTGAAATAAGACCTTGATCTGCAAAGGCATTTAGGTGACTAACCGTGATGTAGGTGCCTCATTTCCACTGACTCATATTAAGCGCACTAACTGCTTTTAAGGATGTGGGCTTAAATCTTGCAGGCAGCCAGAGCCAGCAAGTCATGTGGGTGATGCCAGCTCGGCAGGACGGGTTCCCGCTCACAGTCCTGGATTTCCACCTATGGCTCATTTGCTGACTTATGGCTCTGCTGGAGCTTTGGTAGATTGCTGTGAGTAGTTCCACTGGGGGATGGGGTATATCTATATATACTAGACTGAAAGACCCTCACTGCATCCAGGTGAGAACTCTCTAAGTTTTTTTTTTGTTTTTCTGAGATTTTGAAACATGTTTTCAGTGATCCAATTTCTTTTTTTTTGTTTGTTTCTTGTGGATTTTTTCTCCTTTAGATCTTTCTGTCTCTTTCTTGCTCCTTTTCTTAGTTTCCACTTTTCCTTCTTTCACTTTTTAGATTCCTTCCTTGAAGGATGGCATGGAAAAGAAAGAAAGCAGGAAAGTCAGGAAAAAAAGCTAAAAAATAAGAAAACTGTGCAAAACTAGAATATTTCAATTTGGAAAAGCAGCCTCTACTTTTTAGGAATGCTTTGAATGGATAATGTTGGGAGCTGTAATCTTGGTAACTGGATTGAGTCAATAATTCTCAACATACATTAAAACTGTTTTTATGAAAAAAAGAGTTTCCCTTTCTGTGTTAGATACCCTTATAAGCATTTTGCATTTTGATGTCTGGACTCCTTAGACGAAGCTGTGAATATCTACTCTAGGCCATATTGGCATGTCAGCAAAGTTCATTTAGCTTGTACCTTCTTTTGACTGTGGCCTCTGGCTTCCCAGCAGCAGAGGCACTGGTTTACTCCTGAGCTTTTCTCTCAAATGAGCTAGCTCTTGGTATGAGCTCCTTTCCGGCATTGTTGGGTAGCTAATTGACTAGTGTTAAAGTCAACACCCCTATGTCCTTTATATGGCTGAGCTTGAGTCTAATTTTTTCCAAAACAGATATATGCATAGAATAAGGTTTTTGAGGGCAACTTTCCCTGGAGTCCACCTTGAGTACGTTTTTATCTTTTGAACCCTCTAATCCATCTCTAAAAAACAGAAGCAGGACTAAGAGGGAATTAGTAAATAATGATATAGCTTTGTGCAAGAGGAGTGGGAATATCAAGTTCCTCTTTTGCGAATAAATGGGAATTCCAGCTTTTTGACAAGGAACAAACTTTTCTTTTTATAACAGGACCACTGAGCAGCGAAAGAGAAGTACAAAATAACATTTTCTGAAGCTGTAGAGGAAAACGGGAATCCATGAATTCTGGGTTACAGCTGCAGTGATTTATACTTTCATTAGGTAGACAGGAGAATGACACAGCAGAAGATAGTGTTTTTCTGTTAGTAATTCCAGCTTTGCTTCCTAAACAATTGTTTAGGGACATTTTTTTTGTGTGGTTGTTTTGTTTGTTTGTTTCAAATGTGCAGTGCTATGGGGTTTTATTAATTTTAAAAATATCTGACAGAAAATACCTTCAGGGAGTGTTTATGACTAAAATATGTGTAAGGGTAGTATATTGTTTTCTTTAACATTTTAGACAAGTAAGATTAAGTGATTATGTAAATGGCTAATTCAGTTCAATGAGTCATCACTTGTTTTTTGCATTTTGATTTATAAATATCATAAAGAAAGGAATTATCAAACAATAATAGCTGGCAAGATCTTTTGCCAGCTAGCCCCAGATAGTTTTTTTCAGTGATTTGTCCAGTTTGCTCTCGAAGTTACTAGGAACAATAAGATTCCTGCTGCTTTTCTTCAGATACTTATCTCTAGTTAACAAAGCTCATTGTTAAGAATTTCCCCTAGTATATTATTTTTCTGTATTTTTAGTTACACCTTCTTGTTCCACTCTAGTTACTTATTCCCATCCTTGGTGTTTACACTCTTCAGATACTTGAAGTGGTTAACGTATGGCTGTTGGACATTATGCATACAATTGAACATCATTCCTTTAATCTCTCCTCATAAATCAGCCCCTCCAGCTGTTCAGTCATTTATTGGCTTTTTTTCCACATAGCCATCATTCTGTTGCTCTGTTTCTGGTATTGAAGTACCCAGAATTGTGCAGAGATTCCTGCATATAATCCCCCCAGAGGGAGACTGAGTCATTCACTCTCTGGTATAGTATCTGTGACCACATACACAGACAGCTATGCGTTCCAATTTGGGTTGCTGTCTTGCATCTGATAACTTGGTGCTTTGTAACACGTCTTTCATTCTGGTTGAGCTAGAATGACATTTTGGACTGTTTGAAAGCTTGAATTAAGACATTTATGGTATTTAGAAATTTTAGGAGAGATGCTGTAAGTTAGTGATAGTGGATCTGCATAACTAACAACAAATAAGGACTAGATGTGATATTGCAGTGTCAGGAAGAGGTGTAAAAGGAACAAATGCTTTGACACGGCTTGTACGAAGGAGATGGAGTTGTCACATGCACTGGAGGATAATTGGTGTCATTACTGAATCAGAAAAATATGTCAGGAAGGCTCTAAGACATCACCTATCCATTGTACTGCCCAGAAGCAGGATGCAGTATAGCTCTGTTGCTCCTGATGGCATTCTCTTTCCTGTTATTAAGGACATCCACCAAACAGGCTGCAATTTCAACAGGAAGTCTATTCCAGTATTTACAAAGCAATCTTGCTAGAAGGCTTTTCTTATTTTCCAACCTGCATAATTTTGATTTTCAGGCTTCTCAGGAGGATTAAGAGTTGCCTGTTTTGCTACTTTAAATGACAACATTGACGAAATATGGGACTGGGACCTGGGTGCACCTGTTCCTTGCAACAAAAGAAGACATAAATGATGAAAGAAATATGGTTACTGTGTGGCCTGTCATTATTAATCTAGTCCACTAGTCACAAAATATTTGAGCAGCCATGATCAGTGCTCTTGAGAACAACTGCCTGGGAGAGAGATGCTGACAAGAAGAAGTACTATTAATTCAACAAGAAAGGCTTTATCTGTGCCAGAGTCCCAGCTGCTGGTAAAGATGATTGCAGTAGTGCTGTGCTGATTTGCACCAGCTGAAGGTCTGTGATCTATATAGAACAAGTTTGTTTGAAAAATACAGAACTGTGGTACAAATTTAGCCCCAGCTCCTTGCATGTGTAGTGAAAGGTTCCTCTGAATTAACTAAAATTCCCTTATAAAATAATATCAATTCAAAACTGTCCTGTTGGATAATAACAACAGTGCAAGATGTAAAGGCCGCAAACCTGCCATGGAAATACTGTAAGAAGTTATTTCTTTTCAAGTTGTGTTTCAGTTACTTAATTATTTGAGAGGGGTGGCTGTAAGTACACTGCAAATGATTCATTATTTTATTGATACTGCAGTCCCATATTCTAGCTAGTGTCAGGAAATGCAGGGAGACATCATGGAGAAAATGCTACCCAAGTCTAGAAAGTGTTTAGTGGCCTGAGAAATGGTCCAGACTGGATATTCAAAGCAAAATATAACATATCTCTTGAAAGTATCAGAAGTATTCCAGTTTCAATGTTAAGTGTTAGCATTTACTGAAAATGTAGTACAGACATACACACACATCATTCTTACCTAAACCAGACTCATTTGATGATTAAGTAAACACACTTTTGAAAGTAAGTACTCAAATTCTCAGTTTTGNAATATAACATATCTCTTGAAAGTATCAGAAGTATTCCAGTTTCAATGTTAAGTGTTAGCATTTACTGAAAATGTAGTACAGACATACACACACATCATTCTTACCTAAACCAGACTCATTTGATGATTAAGTAAACACACTTTTGAAAGTAAGTACTCAATTTCTCAGTTTTGAGGTGTGCTTATTGTAGAAATTGAGTATTCAGATAATTACATGCCGTACTTTCTGCCATTTACTGCTCATAAATGAACAGATTGTAATATCCTCTGTGTGGATGAGCCTGGAAAATTGTCCCCAAGATTATGTACGCAGAAAACATATAAGAAATGCTTCATACACAAGGGCAAGTGTAGGGTCTTGCACCTGGGGAGGAACAACCCCATGTGCCAGTACAGGCTGGGGGTTGACTTGCTGGAGAGCAGCTCTGCGGAGAAGGACCTGGGGGTGCTGGTGGACAACAGGCTCACCATGAGCCAGCAGTGTGCCC
>VZSC01008134.1:0-44746 GCA_013398225.1 Steatornis caripensis | reverse complement strand
ATTCTATGATTCTATGATTCTATGATTCTATGATACCTCAGACAAGGGTGCTATAGGTAAGAGAGGTTCTTTGGAATATGCATCTATCAAGCGGGAATAAGGCCATCAAATGTCAAGGGTGTGCACCAACATCGTCTCCCATGTGCCTTCAAAAAATAACAACAAAGCGAATGAAATAAAATGGCACCCTGTCTCACAACTCCATAACTCACAGAATCTCAATACACTGCCACATAAGTTTATAGGGCTTGATTTACCCTACCTCACTTTAAGCATCTGGTTGAAAGGCCCAAATAATGAGCAAGGTCATTCCAGAAGTTCTCTGCAGTCAATGGAAAGTGATGAACACTGCTAGAAGGCAATACGGGTCTTAAAGTCTAAATCATAGTGTTGGTAGAAAGCAGTTCTTCTTCCTCCCCCAAATAAACCTGAATATATATTTTAATTAAAAAAAATTTGCAATTTACCAACTAAACTGAAATGCAAACCTTAATAGTCTTCTGAAACCACACAGACTGAATCTCTCCCATGACCCTCTCCCAGTGATTCAGCCTTACCGTGGGATTCTTTGGGGAAACGAATACTCATGTACAACAGACCTCAAAATCAGTAAAATCAGACACTGGGGAGCAAACAGAGGAAAAAGACAACTTCAGAATCAAGTCTTTATCACTAAAAATAGCCTGCATTTAATATGATCCTTTCCTATTTAACTTGGGATTTAGACATGTTAGAGATAGAATTCCTGGGTTTTAAAGATGACATTTGGAAGAACTGTATACAGTACATATTTTGTACTACTTAAATTGTTTTAAACCCATAACTAAGGATGTATGTTTCTGTATATTGTGGATTGTATATGTACATATGAAATACATAATTATCTATTATATTTTTCAAATATATTTCTGCTTTTGTTTCTATTTCTCTTTTCTGGAATGAAATATGAGAGATAGGAAAGAAACTAAGAGTTAAAGCATCTACTTCTAATAAACTAGAAAGTTTTTCAAGGATAACAATGTTTAGTGGTATGTATCTTACTAAACCCTAATGCTCTACTGGCATTTAATGTCCAACACCATGCTTACTTTCTCTCTATTTTACTGAAGTTTCTGTTCTAAAAGTGATATACCTCTTCTGTAAATTAACTGTCTAAAAATGGGCTGTCTATGTCTAAGCTAGCCAGCTTCATCTCTGTATATATTCAATGGAAAGAAATGGACACCGCCATGGGGAAAATGCACCTAGTCCTGTCTTTTCTTAAGACAGAATCACTGAACCATGCAGGCTGAGAGCAAACACTGGAGCTCATGTACTCCAGTTCCCGTCTCAAAGACAAGTCAGTTGCTCAGGGATCGGTCCAGACTGGTTTTGAAAATTCCCTGGGAATCCTGTTCCAGTGTTTGATCACCCTTATGGTAGAAAGGATGATCCTTTCATGCAATCAGAATTTCTGATCCAACTAAGCTCCAACTTGCATCTCTTGCATCTTATTTTATGCCTGTGCACCTAGGAGAAGAGGCTGCCTCTGTGTTCTCTATTCCCCCTCATAAGGTAGGTACAGACAGCATTAAGGTACCCCTTGAGCCTTCTCTTCTCAAGGCTGAACAAGCCCAGTTTGTGCAGCCTTTTGTCATGCATGCATCCTGTGTGTTGACCTCCTGCCCATCTTGGTGACTCTCCACTGAGCTCACTCCAGCACGGTACTGAGTAGCCTAAAACTGGGTGCAGTACTCAAGATGCAGTCTCACAAGGGCTGAATAGAGGCAAAGAATAATTCCCTTGGTGTGCAAGTTACACTCTTGCTAATACTGTTCATTTGGCCCTCTTTGCTGAAAGGCATGCTGCTAACGTGTTCAGCACATCATCCATCAGGATGCCCTGGTCCTTTTCTGCCAAGCTGTTTTCCAGAGTGTTGAGCCCTAGCCTTTATTGCTGCTTGGAGATACTCCCTTCCAGATGCAGGACATTGTATTTGCCTTAGCTGAACCTCATGGGATTTCTGTGAGCCCATTTCTCCAGCCTGTGCATGTCCCTCTGAACAGCAGCCTCTGCTCCTGCATGTTGACTGCTCCCTGCAGTCTGGTGTCACCCGTGAAGAGGCTGAGTGTGTCCAGTCACTAGTAAAGTATCAGCCTTGCTGAGATCAAGATGTGCAACAACTTTTGCTCTTCCCTTGTCTGTGAAGCTGGTCATCTCATCATAGAAACCAGTCAGATTGGTCAGGCATTATTTGCCCTTGCTGAGTCTCAGTCACTTTCTTGCCCTTCATGTGATCAGAAATTACTTCCTGGAGTGTTTGCTCCATTTTGCTCCAGGAACTGAGGCAAGGCTGACTGACCTGAGTCATGCTGCCTGCCCTTCCTGAACATGGGTGTGATGTTTTCTTTTTTTTTTCAATCATCAAGAACCTCCCCTGGGTGCAGTGACCTTTCAAAGATGATGGCTCTTTTGCAATGACATCAGCCAGCTTCCTTAGCACCCTCAGGTGTCTCCGATCTTCTCCCATAGGTTGCATATGCTCAGTTTGCTTAAAAGTCCCTGACCCTGCCTTCCTCTTCTGTGGGTACAGTGTCATTCCCACAGACTCTGCCCATAGCCTTCAGGGGCTGGAAGGCCTGAGGACACACCTGCCCAATGAAAACTGAGGGGAAAACAAAAGACATGGAGTACCTCAGCCTTTTCCATGCCCATTGTCATTCAGTCCCTTGCTCCGTTGAGCAGAGAGCCCACATTCACATTAATCTTCTCCCCATCGGACATATTTCTCTTCAGTAAATATAAAGACAGAGCAGGCTGATTAGCTTAGTCTTCACTAATTTTTGAAAGCCTAGAAAACAATGACTTGAATCATACTGCAGATTCAGATGAACCTTTGTTTTGTGATTGACTGTTGCCATTACCAACCCGCACTGGGCTGGGTGAAGCTTGGGCCGGTGGCGTGTTTGCACTGATTGACAGCTGACTTCAGCAGCCCAGCAGGGTAGTGCCACCGCATTGCATGAGGATCCAGGGCTTTGATCAAGCACCAAAATCAGGGTTTTCAGGCTTTTATTCTTCGTTATGTTCTGACTTGTATACTGGTTTTAATTACTTGAAGAGTGATTCATGGCAGAGAAACACAGCTCCATGATCAGTGCGGTCGCGAGCAGTTATTTAGTCTGTGATGATGTGGATCACCAGAAGTCTTCCAGCTCTTTGGAGGTTCCTGCTGGTGTGCAGAGGGACATGTGCTCCATTGACACATCGTGTGCAGAAGTTTGGAAGGGTCTAACTTTTGACATGCAATGGTATTAAGTCAAATAAAGATGTCAAATGTTACTTTTCTCTTATGAGTTAACACTAAAGGAAGGTAGTACAGAAGATGCCTGTAAAGTATTTAAAAGCGCTTAAGGGAAGAGTCATCTACATGGAGAAGTCATTCTTCTGCTGTCATTCTGCAGTGCTTTTTCTTTTATGTGCAGTTTTACTCACAGCAGACACACTGTCAAAGTAGATGTTGCCTTTATGGGTTCTACCAGTGTTCAGTGCCTCTTGAATGTTGATCTGTGCTCTTGGATGGCTGATTTAGCTCAGGTTTTATACATCAAGGTTACAGCAAAAATCTAAACAGGTGACTTAACCCGAACAGAGCAAAACAAGGTAGGAAAGAAGCGTATTCTATCCTAAAACTCCTAAAGAGAATACTCCATGTAATATTTGGGGGGAGCAGCGGAGGTTGTCATGATAATAGTGAGTGGAATGAGAAGTTTATGAGAATTTAAAAATAAATCAGTGAAAAAGAAGAAATAGTTTATCTCGTTAGCCTCTCTGCCAGGGCAGTCCTTCCTATAATATTCATTTTAATAACTATTCCAGGAGATTTTTGCCTACCGGGAGAGAGATGTTTCCATGGAGCATGTGACACACCGAGAGCCTGCGTGGCTCCCAGCGAGGGCGAGGAACGGATTCCAGATGCCTGTAATGCCTTTTCAATCCAAGCCTAAAGCCTACAGCTAGCCTAAGACTACAGTTAAATAAGACCTTCCTGTGCTTAAAGGCCCAGATCCGCTATAGCAGGCAGTGCCAGATTAGTGAGGCAAAAATGACTTTATAGATCTTTCGGCTGCTGTAAAACTATTATAAATTAATCTTGGCTACCTGTGAGCTGAAAGAGTACATCTGGTAGCAAGGGAGGAACGCAGTATCAATGCTATACCCTCTAGCTGGCGAAGAGAAGGTGGCATACAGCCACCATTGCTGCTTTGAATTACCCAGTATTTCCCCTCTATGGAGAACCATCAGGAGAGCAGAACTGCTGGATTCCTGGATCTTTTGCACTGCTAAAGTGGCAAAAAACAGCTGGAGCAGACCTGAGAATGAAGCTGTGCAGCTCATTTCATTTAGCACAGTAATATAATTTTTTTCCTGTTTCTGAGCTGTATGGCAAAAGACAAAACTTTTGATTGGCTTTAATTACACAATATGTTAAAATACAACTAAGCACTCATCATACATTAATTACCAACAGATTTCTGAAGACACTTATTGACATTGAATAATTACATAGGAGATGTGTGTCTCTTATAAAATGGATAATCCTTGATAAGTTTATTTCTTGCAATCATTCTGTAATTATTTTACACTAACTATATTTAGATTTGGTAGCATAAATCATAAAATACCAAATTATTATTTAAAACAATATTTTAAAAGCCTAAGCTATGTAAGTTAGTCCTACAGAAATATGTCTTCAATAATCAACTGGCACTTTTAAAAAAATGCAATTAGAATCTTATTAAATCTAAATTAAAAGCTTAGATGAAAAACAATTTAAAAATAGATACTGAAACCTAAGAATTCACACTCTTCAGTGTTTGCTCCTATTACAATGCATACTTAAGAATTTGATAATTTTTTCCAGGTGGACCAAAACAAAAAGGGTTTAATTTTGTAGCTAGTTTCAGATTTTAAAGTAAACAGGCTATTTAAATGGAAGGACGTGGTTTACCCTGTTGTACCCATATGGGAACATTTAATTTTAAACACATCATAAAAATAAGGCAGATTAACATTTTAAAGCAACTTTATGCCATTTGAAGGGAGATTTTATTTTCATTTCAGACACAACTTGGTTTTTCCAACATGCAAATTCTGGATCAATGCTAGGCATAGGGAAGCAAAAGCAAGGATGCGGTGCGCAAGTGTTCATTTTCACAAGATGAGTTAAAGTGAAAAAATCTGTAGATACCACAGGGTATGAGGGCACAGAGTATAGCGAGTGTGCTCAGTCACTGGAGTGATGCTGAGCTTGATGCAACTGATTAAGCCTACAGCCATGGTCTGCTCTCCTTGCTTTAATGGAAGGGCAAAAATCCCAGCCCTTAATTATTGGTAAGCCAGTTTTCGGTCAGTACTTCCAAACTGGGCTATTATGAGATTCTCTTACCATGCCTCATAATATGTTTATACATTGAAATCTGTGCTTGGCATTTCTTCTTTTGTATCCATGGGGCAAAAGCAGAATTAGACATAGAAGCAGAAAGACTCCTGCAGAGAAAACAGCAAGAAAGGGCTGCGTATGAGTTCTTTCTGGTATTTCATAGTGATGCGTTGTAGTCGCAGGCTGTGCCTTTTGAGCTCAGATGTTCAATAGCTGATGCTTTCACATACTGAAATCTATCAGGATAACATAATAGATATATGACAGTCATGATTTTACTGACTTTCAGTTGCTGCTAAGTATTTTTCAGGCTTTCTGGGAATTTTTGCTGTCTTTACTATATATTCTATGACCACAGAAGTCTCTCAAATGTCCATTGTTCTCAAAGGATTGCCTTTGGGAACTCAAGAGATGCTTGCTTGCTTTTTTGTGGAAGAAAGATAATTAACTTAATGGCAGAGAAGCAGGCTTGTTGGAGCAGAGTATCCTTAGAGCGTTTCCGACAATTTGGGGCTCGTTTTCTGAAACATATATTTTCTTCTCAGCTGCAGGATTGGGTCATTTGCCTACTTACTCCCGATGAAAGCAGCAAAGTGACTGGAACATGGTTTTCTTTCTCTAGAAGTCTGTCATAGCGCAACAGCTTGAGCTGGTACCCTATCATCATCTCTATGACTCACCTGTCTCACTGGATGTCCAAGGAGGGAGGGTGGTCTATCAGCAATAAAAGGGAGGCATTAATGCAAACACAGAATGTGTCATATGACCTTTTTTATCCATCGTGTAACAGCATATCCTCCACACCTCTCGTGTAAATGTCTGTAAATGTACTTATATGTCAGTCATCTCAGGGAGTTAATTTTCGGTTTAGTTGCAGTAGAGGCGCTGAGGTATAGAATATGGGAAGTAGCAAGTAGAAATGCCTGGAAAGAGCAGGGTCTCTGTAACGTGGGAATTTGCGGTAATGCTAGGAAAGGGTGTAGGCTGGCTAAGAGTGGCTGTCTGGCAGATGTATAGGCTGTGTTCTGTGAAAGAGACCTCTTGGTAGTTTGAAATACTGCCATACCCACAAGGGTTTGTATGCACAACTTCACTGGAAAGACACCCTGAAGGTCTGAACCAAAGGGCTCCTCCTTTGCTGGGGGAACACTTGTTTTCCTTTCTGGTCCCATTGAAGTGTATTATAGAAACTGCTGATGTGAGTTAAGTATTTATTAGCATAGAAGAGACTTGTGTAACATAGTCCCTAATGCTTTTCATTGCCTGCTGGAGCTGCTGCAATGGATAGGCTTGATACTTAAATCCTTCTTTTGTCTAAATAGGGGAATACTTTCTTTCTGCTTTACAGAGGACTTGCTTTCTAAGAAAGGATTTGTAAAAGGTGGCTTTCAGTCTTCTTGCTGGCCTCAGAAGGCTATTACAGTTACTAAATACAGACGTCCCAAGTGAAGTATGTGCCTGCCTAAAAGCAGCTGATTAGGTTTAAGGACACATTTGATCCTCCTTTCTACCTTTCTGAGCCTTTGATATATGCGCCAAATAAAGACTCAAAACTCTTACCTTTGTGCTCCTGTGGAGGTCAGGAAAGAGTCCTGCCAGCTATAACGTTCATGAGATGAGATGGATGCTCTTTTCTTATTCCCCAGGCTGTGGAAACGTAAAGCCCAAAATATTGGATCAAGTCATCCTTCTGGCCGTGCAATTGGGCAGCCTTTGAAGAGTCTGTTCAAGGACCTCCAAAAGTACTAATTTACTCTCCCTCTTTTCCAGATGTTCAGAATCTCCATTGACTACAAAGGAGTCAAGACAACCAGCTTAGTCAGAGATCTCTCCTCTGTTTAATGCTGGGTAAGCAACATCCCACTGCAGGACCCTATTGCTCTTCGAAATCTCAACCTGAGTATGCCTCGTGGTGTTTAGCTCTATTTCTTCCCTTTGCCCCTCTGCCCGCTCTTCTGAGTGGCGGCAGAGGTCTTAACCTCTGTGGTAGCAACTTCCTAGCTGGAAATAACTCTTTACTGAAAGCATCCGCTCTCTTTCTCTGTGACAAACTAGCCACAAAATATGTGTGTATAAAGGACTGGAGGACAAACACTACAGCCAGGAAAATGGTGAGCTTGGTAGGAAGGTCTCTGCTGATTCTCATGCTGCAATGTTTTATGCCAGGAGTCCTAGAAGAAATCTCAAATATTTATTCTTAAGAACACAATGTTTCTTAAGTTCACTACCTTACATTTTTCTGTACTATCCACCTATACAATCTGTAACCCAAAACAATGACCACAACTGAAAAAGTGGTGAAACAGATGAAAGGTATATACAGTTCATCATCATTATGATACTGAAAGATTTTAATTTCTGATATATGGGTGAGGTAAATATATGGTATATATAAGGAACATAAAAATTGTAAGTGTTGCTTTATAGAAGAAGATATGTGTTTATATATTTCCCAGGCTCACTTTCAGTTTGGCAAACACTGATTTCTTTTAAAATGGTTTTTGTATGATTAATAACTTATGAATTTCTTAAACCTTTCAACATACATACCCTATGACTGAAGGCCAGGGAAGTCGAAGGAGTGGATTTCCTTGGGCTGCAGGTCAGATGTTGTAGTTTTAACACCATGTTTATAAGGAATGAGCAAAATGCTCCTGTTTGCCCTTTCTCATCATCTTGCCGGCACAGACAACAGGTGAACATGAGCTGCTTTCTCTGTTTTTGTGAGCTTCTGATTTGCATAGTTTTGTTGTTCATAAACCGTAATGTGAGAGGACTATGAGAGAATAGGTCGGTCACTTTGATCTCTCTTCAGCGTTGAATGGGTCAGCGTGACAAAGGCTATCTAATGTCAGAACTTCTGAATTATTCAGGGATTTTTCAGAGGCTAAACAGAAATTTCTTTACTGGCTGAATTATTAATCTTGTTCGTTTACGTGTTTAAAGAATGGTGAAATTAAAAGCGCAATATGAAAGCAGTAACTTTTTTTTTCATATTTTTCCAACTGTAGGTTTGATGCTGCTTCTTGATAGCTTTTTCTAAGTGTGTATTTATACTTCATCCCCAGAATTTCCTGTGGTTTGAAATTCTTTTGCTGACATGAAAACTGTTGTGATTTGAAAAGCAGAACAGTGCTGAAACTGGTAATATATAAAGCAGTTGAACTTATTAGTATGGCTCAGAAACAGGGCAGTAGTAAAAGGTGCCGTTTCCTATGTGTAAATGGAAAACCTATGAAACGGAGGGCTGGGAATCTCTCGTGATTGCATTGACAGACCATGCAAATAGCAGGATTCACTTATAGAGACTGACTTGAAGGACCTAAAGGTCCGGTGTCAGTCCCAGCTGAAACTCTATGTGAAGTTTGTTTGTACAAGGGACTGCTATAGATGTAATGAAGTAGCTAAATGCTCCTTTGGAAGCTGTCTCTTTGGGAATGTGTTGGTACATTTCTGCTATCAGACAGGAGCTTGTGAATGCCTTGCCGTCCCACTTCATCTTGCCTTGCGCCTTATTAACATTGTCTTTTTACCAGGGTTGTAATAAGACTCTACTTAGTGTTAGGTATTTTCAATAACCCTTCCTGAAGCAGGATGCTGTGGAACTCTGTGCAAGACATTCAACTCCCTCCTCTCCCCCCACATGAATTGCACTGGTCGAACACTGCTCTGCATGACTCAGTGCATTTCTGGCCAAGTGCATCTTAATGTACGTGTTCTTGCCAAGCAGCGATGTCCCCTTCCTTGGTTAGAAGTATATTTTTTTCTTTACATTGTTAAATGGAAGGATGGATTCCAGAGCCCCTCACTTGTTTCTGCAGACATCACATCCCTGAAGCGTAAATTTATCACCTGCTGAAGGGAAACGTTTTTGTGGAAGCCACTTGTTAAAATATTGGCACCATCTCCCTGCCTGGGCCACCCACGCAGTCTGGCTGCCTGGAGGTGTTCTCATTGCCATGCACTATGTTATCATCGGCTGTGCTGCACTGTGCTCCCTGCCCCTTCCAAGATCAGCACGTGATCCGGGACCCACATTTATGGTATCGACCCGTTAACTGCACTCCTCCCTTCTCCCCTTCAGGAACAACATGGATTTTATTCCAAAGCATTACTGTATGTGGTAGACGGGTGTTCCTGCTCCGATAGGACCACTCTCTGCTAGCTGCAGATATATGTTTCAGAGGTGTTGGAACAGCTCAGGACAAGGCCAGGTTGAAGCTAGCCCATAAATGAGTGTATGGGAAGCAAAGGTAGAAAATCTCTTTTCTCTCTACATGACGTCTGTAAAGCAATACTAGCTGTGGCATGTTGAAGAAACATTGAAGTAGGCAAGTGACAGGGACCCTGCAAAGACTTGATGTTTTCTCTGACTGCTGATAAGTGTCTCACCCCTTGGAAACTCCTATTGTCTACTGCAGCCAGAGTAGAGACTGGGCTGGAGGCAGCTGAGGGCACAGGAGGATGAAGGCATCACAGTTCAGAGCTCCTCCAGGAAGAGCTGCCTCTCCTGCACTTGGATCATGGTGTGCAGCCACTTAACACAGATCTTTCTGGGCTTTGTTTTAGTGGGGAACAGGTATTCTCCTGTGGCTGTCATCTGTTTGGCACCTACAGAGACATGCTTGCACTTAGTTGGTAAAGGAGAAGCATAAGCTCCTCCTGCTCTCCTCTCTCTGAGGGCTTGTGGAGGAGCTGGAGGATGGTGGTGGAGCTGTTTGGAAAATTGAGTTTTGACTTGGTGAAAAAAGTTAGAGCATTTTGATGTAATTGTCATCTGGAATTAGAGATTAAAGACAAAATATTAAGAAAGTGTCGAGGAAATAAATTTTTCTTGGAAAAAAATGATGTGGAGGAAAAAGCTTTTAGACATTTATGGTCAGAATGAAGCATTTCAGTATTGTGAAAGGAAACAGTAAATTGAAATGTCAACTTACAGCTAAAGCCATTTGTTTGAAACTGTATATTCAAACAAAAAGAGTTTTGTAAGGTCGATTCAAAGCTAAAAATGTTTTCAAGACATAAACATTTTCTAAATTCTAAGGAAATTGGATTTTCTGAGAAAAAAATCATCTGGAAATCACTCACCTACCTCTAGGTTCTGAATTGCATGGTGCCAGAGTTATAAACACAGCAAATGGCCCCTGTGCTGCTCATTAGCTTGTGCGTGCATAAGGGAAGCTGCTGGGTTTGAGCTTCCTTGCCACTTGCCCCTGTCCAGAGACCAGTGGTCTTTCCTTCCTCTCTGAGTGGAGGGGTACAGACCACATGCGTATCTTCTTTCTGGCCATGTTCTGCCAAATTGTGCTGGGGTCACCAAGCATTTGTGATTGATAGTGAGTTTCTTTCCGACCTGGATTGTTCTGACCAATGAGATTTTGGAGTGACTGCATGTGCTGTTATGCTCTGAGGAGACTTCAAGCTTTGAATAAAAGCAATGGGCAGAGGCACTAGCCTTTCCACGTAGCTCAGCTGCAATCCTAGGTGGCATATCTGACTTGCAGCCACACACAGGACAAAGTTACACAGCATGTTTTCTTTGGTGGTGAAGCTGGCATAATAAATTCCTGCCCATGTGCCCCATCCTTCCTCTCCAGCTCTTCAGCTGGAGCTGTGGACTTGCCCTGTAAGCCTGGTCAGCAAGGATGTACTGAACTAAAACCATCTCCATTATTCAGACGTTGTTTTAGGGCTGGCTGAGAGCAGGGCTCCGCAATAGCTGTTTCAGCTCAGACAAGGAGATGGCGGAATAGCTGGCATCCATGTTGGCCTGCATAAGCTGCCGTCACCAAGGCAGCACAGCACACGTGTACAGGAGCTGCGTGGACCATGAAGAGCCCACCCCGTGGATGTGCTCCCAGCATGGTGGGGGAAGGCAAGACAGAGTAAAATGCGACTGCAAGTTTGGTCCCACTCAGGGTGACCAAATGGTTACGATGGTGCTTGTCAGATAAAAGCCTTGGGTTTAGCTCATAGGATTATGCCTTATTCTGCTGCAGCTTTTTCTTGCTGCTGTCTTTTGTGTATCTATCTACTATCACTTAGAAACTCTTTGCACATCTTTTACTTCCATATGTGAGCTTACAGAGCCGCAAATATGAAGACTCCTATTGTATTCTCACCTCTGTTGGAGTCAATCAAGTTCAAACTTATTGAAGTTAAGGGATTTAAACTGATATAAAACTAGTTTGAAGACCTAGCTAAGAATCTAATCTAACCTATTTTAGAACCTAGCTAAGCTAACCTAGCTAACCTAAACTAGCCTAAACTAACCTTGGCTAACTTAAGCCAATCTAGCTAAGCAAACCTAGCTAAGATCTAGCTAAGAAGCATAAATAATTGCAACTGAAAGCAAATGCATGTTTTCAGTAGTAAGGGACTAACTTTGGAATGCAGTTACAAATATGCAGTCTTAGTTGAGTAGTTAAATTTACAAGGAAAATGTACTGATTTGTTCCTTTCAGGGGAGTTAGGTTGCATGGTCTCCATTAATTAGAATACACACAGTTAAAACTAATAGATAAAGAAGAAAAGATCAGTGCTATGACTATTTTGTTTATTATGCCAATCCCCCCAAGATTAATTATGCCATCATTGTTACTGTTTGTTTGCTTTCTGCATTATGTTCACAACTTGATGAAAATTGCCTGACCGGGTTTATTTCCTGAATGAAATGCATAAGTATAAGTGACACAAGTTTGGGAAAACATATGTATTGATACAAAATACTTTAAATTTTTTTTTTCCACTTTTTTGCCTAAATATGCTTGATGTTGTTCTGTTACAGTGGCATCTGGTTTTGTGCGTCTTTGGAGCCCTCTGCAAAATTTGTAGCCTAATGTTTGATGGATATCAGAGGATACACAGCTTAAGTCATATAATCCTTCTTCTTGTTTGGAGGTGTCTAATTTTAAGATTGGATTCATCTCTCCTGCCTTCCTTTTCTCACTCTCTGTTTCTGACCATCTTTGTTTCTTTCCTGTCCCTTTGTCCTATTTTCTTCTGATGCTCTAAATTTATGCAAAATTTAATGTTAGAATCTCTGTTTTTTTCCCCAACCTGGTTTGGTATGGTGGAGATAAAACGGGAAGATGTAGATTCGTAGTTTTAGGTGTCTGTCTGAGTTGGATAAAGCTTTTCTTAGTTTTCTTGTTGAAAAAATTAGTTGGGTTTTCTTTAGACTGCCTCATACTTCTTATGGTAAATGTTTGCTGTTGGGACATGGGGAAGACAGGTGGTTGTGAACCATTGACTAAAGCCAGAGGGCAAATGCTTGTATGTTGCTGTGTTTCTCCCAGCCAGGAAATCTTTCTATCTAGAGTTTCTCTCAGGGCAACTTGTCGCAGCCTGGGGAAAGGCAACAGCTGGGGAGAGTCAATCATGAGGAGGTCAGTGCCCCCTTTATCAGGGTGCCACTGTGTTGTTGGGATGTAAATATTGTCACCTACTGCCTTCATAAGGTCTTTAAATCTCATGTCCTGATGAGGCAAACGGCTTCTGGTAATGATTCTGTTTTCCGTTAGGGACTGGGGAGGCACTTTGCTTGTACATGTCATTGCTTGGATGTTTGAAGAGAGAGGTTGATTATTTACTGGTATGGATGGTGATTTCTCATGAAGACATGGTTTCCTGGCTTCGGTCAAGTCTTCAAAATCATTCACAGTCTCCTGAAAGTCCAAAAGTGGCTGATACATGGGCTCACACGGCATACTTTTGCTTGATAACTTAGGAGGTCCAAGGTAGACCAACTCTCTGCCTGCAAACTTGGAAACTAAATAGAATACAGAATAAATCAGATCAGCTTCAGATGGCAGGTGTTTTCAAGAAAAATAACATGGTTATATAAAACCAGCTTCATCCCATAATAAAAAGTCAGTACTTGTATGGGCATAAATAAAAGTAGATCTTGACATAGAATGAAATTTTGCACTAAGGATTTAAAGCAAATGGTGATCTGGAGGTAGACAATGGCAAATTTGGGGTTGGGTGAGCAGTCTTAAATGGGCAGGTCAGCATAAAGTTGCCTGGCTTAATTTTATTCATTATTCATTTATGCTTCTGGGGCTATTTTTCACATTAACAAGCAGAAAAAAGTCTAAACTGAGATCTGGAGTTTGATTATCCAGTACTGTGCATCTTCTATCTTTTTCGAGACTATGGATAATGATGCCATGAATGTGAGCGCAACTTCTTCTTGAGTATAGTGAAGTTGTGACACTCACATCATGTTCACATTCATCCTGATAATGTAAATAATTTCCTTTTTTCACTCATAAATGCCTGTTCTTGGAAGTGCCCTAGCAGTACTAGTACCATCCCAGGGTGACTCATAGAGGAACTAAGCTGCACAATGACATGGAACAGTTATTTGTAATCCGTACCTGCAGAATAAAACTGGATAAGGTGTTCACCTGCTAATTTTTTCACCTATTCAACGTTAAATCAATCGCTAAACTTGAGGCTGGGAAACAATTGCTCAAAATACTTGTAATTTCAAAACAAAGTGGAAAGATTTTCTGTAGCATTTTCAGGAATTGTATTCCCTTTTCTTCCCAGATAGATACCCTATTACCCTTTCAGAGTAAGATGCCAAGACTGTATTTCATAATAGTACCTTCTGGTAAGTTTTCTTGGTTTTTCAGTGTAATTGGAATTTCATCTTCTTGAGTCGCATCTGCCCTATTGCCATAATTCCTGAGGGTGTCCAGAGTGTCCGTTGCAGCCTTCTGGGAAATCTGAATTTCTGACTCCTTATTCAAGTGTTTATTAGGATTAAGATTGTGTTTTTTGACTTCATTCTTCCTCTGCAAAATGACCAGACACTATTCAATTACTATGGAACAAAAACGCACCTTGAACATCAAAGGCTATCACAGTACAACATGGGCAATTGGAAATCTTGTTTTCACACAAGGCTTAGTTCCACACACCAGCTTTTCATCACAACAGACCCCGTGCCAGAGGTTCCTCCTGAAACCCAGCTGCACATGGGCTGGCAGACCTTGTCACACAGGCCATAAGGAGCAAGTTTTCATGAAAACCCTCTGGAGACTAGAATGCCGTCTTTGGAGAGCCTGTAGCACTTCCTTCAACGTTCATGGCTCTAAGAGTCTGCTAATAGATGTCTTAAGGGATACCAGGTTACCATAGAGCTCATGTTGCAACTCAAAAACATTACAAGATGCTGTGAGCTATTCCCCTATCCAGGAGGAAGATTATTGCGGGACTGTTGCTGTCTGCTGTGAGGAGAGGCAGTCAGCACAGGGCTAGCCCAGTCCTGGGAAGGTTTTGCAGTGGGATTGCAGCAGGAAGACCTCCATGGAGATGTAGGAACAGGACTGAACATCCTGACGAGCATGGCCTCCAAGACTCCCTCCTGCTGCAGTACCATCACCCTTACTCCTATGTGCATCCTACATGCATGTGAGGGTGTGTTCTCTTATGTAGGACACTTGTCTATCCCATGATTCAAGTTTTCAGAGTCCTCACTGTGCTAGCCTCATGCATGCCAAGTTTCAGATATCAAAACCTTGTGAAAATGCAAGGGCTGAACAGTGAAATAAATCCCCTTCTACAATACTAAGTCCCACATGCTGCTTCTGCCAAAGATCATCTTCTCTCAGGTCTGGCACTCCTGAAAATGAAATTTCTGAAATGTATTGACTACCCACATGGATATTCCTGTTCAATACCGAGCTTTTTTGCACATTCTCTATATCATCATTGACGGACCCACTTTGTTGTGATGCAGCTATCACTTCAAGGTTTATCTGTAGTGAGTTTTGATCTTTTTGCTGCTGTCCTCACATAACACAAACTTCTTCCTTCCAGAATCAGAGAAGTAATTTGTTTTACTACAGTAAATTTATCTTTCTTGGTTTTCTTCTATTCTTTGCATTGCAAAGTACTCCCCTCATGAAAAATATGTTTTTAATCTAACATGCTGTTATAAAAAGTGGGTGCAATTTGTGGAGAAAAGGCACTTTTGAAAGCTTGCATGCATTTTGTGATTTAGCAAAAATGTTTGGAAAAAATTGAAGGGCCCCAAACCTCAAACTTGTCGGGTTACTCCATCCTTCCTACATATTTGCAGCACCCAATCACAATTAAGCAAATTATTTTTAAAGTATTTATAAAAAGAAACACAGTATGTTTAAGTTGACAACATATTGCTAAAACCACACTAGATCGATTGGGAATTTGAGATGTCATAAGCATTTTAGGCTATGCAATCAAATAATCTCCCAGGATTTTACACACTGCTAGTTAAGAAAACAAATTTTCATCTTACATTTTGCAAGCTGTCACCTTATATACAGTATATCAGAAAACTTGCCATGACTGGTTTTACTGCCAGACCTCTTAAGAGCTAATTGGTTAAGCACCTGGGCAGGAAGCTTTTTGGCAGAAATGCTATTTTCTGCAAGGACTAGCTATAAAGTTCTGGATGGCAAATTGTAATCATTAAGGCTCCCTTTTCTACAACAGAACACATAAAATGTAAATACATTGCTTGAAGAAATTACGACACATAAAAGGACAGGCTGTGTTTTAAGTTTATCCAATGACTTATGGCTCAAATTTGAACATGGAAAGGATCTTATGCTTTTTTCAGGGTCAAGCTTTCAGCAGACTTCTCTAATTGCACCCAGAAAAATGAGAATCACATCTGTTTGCATCCACCAAAACTATTATTTGCATGTAAAAATGTTAACTTGTGTATACAAGGAAGAGTTGCAAATACAATGACTCGCACTGTTTTTTCAAACACGGGGGATTTTGTACATGAAAAATAATTTCCACAGACTTTTTTGCAGTCATAGATTAGAAGTTCTGCTGAAAATTTCTCCCCAGGAAATTGTATGTTTCTTCGGTATTGTGTGAAAAATCATAGCGTAGTCTGCTGCCTGGAATGAGTTGAATGCAGTGGTCTGTGAATATGTGTTTGAATTCCAAACAATGTTTTGGGCTGATTGTGTCGGTGGAATTTTTTGTTGCATATTATTCATGAGCGTTGTCACGAATGCAAATACTTTTTCATTTGTGTTGATATTTGATATGTTTGGTTCTTTTTGGACAGAATTTTCAGAAGAGCCAGATGCCAACTTTCTCTACAATTCACTGACGGGAAGGGAGGTTTTTAATTTGCTCAAAAATCCTGGAGTATTTCTTACCATAAATGTACTCCTTTATAAATATTAGCTGTCTGTAAATATCTCTATTCATAGACAGACAAGAATATGCAAAATCCTTTATGATCCTGGACAGAAATAATGTAAGTGAGTGTCAGTTTATTTTCAGGAAACTTCGTTTTACCTGTGACTGTTAGTAGTTACTTATTTGCTTCACTCATTTAGATTTAAATTTGCACTCGTTTCGATGTGAATGCTAATTTTTGTGCTTCAATTTTATGCACACAAGTTGTCTTGTTGAGCTTAGTGAAACTATTCATATTCTTAAAGTTAAAGCAGATGCATACATTTGCAAGATCTGGAGAGCTGAAAGGAAATTATGTGATTTAATAATGGATCACACACTGCTAGTAATAAATAGCAAATAGTTGGCATTATACAGAATAGGAAGAACATCTATCTATGCATTTTGAAATATCCTTGGCATTTGTATTTGTAATACAAATATCAAATACTCATGCTGTTGTAATTAAGTTTCAGTAACGTTATCAGGATCTCAACAAGAAGATCAAGAAAAAGTGGGAAATTTCCCCCTTGCACTCTGTTAACAATCTTTACGCTTCTTCCCCAGTTTCAACTTTCTATGGCAGGGTGGTCAGAGAAGTGCATTGCAGCCTGCCAAAGAGGTGGTTGAACTTGGCCTCTTCCAGAGCAAAGCAGAGAATCCTCCCCCCAAGTTAATGCCCTGCCAGCTGCCTCCTCCAAGAGCTGTGCCAGCGCAGCGTGTGCTAAGCTCCAGGGGAGCTGGGGGCTGCTCTTGGCTCTGCCTCTGCTCAAAAACGTCATGCCACCCACGTGGGGCTCCGCCTTGGGATCCAAGAGATCCATTCTTTTCTTTTCCCTATATACTTTGCATACGCTTAGGGCTAAGTTTTGCCATTGTGTAAGCATGTGCATAAAGTAGCTTTTGCTGAGGAACAAACCAGAGGATTCTGGAAAAATAAGGGCATTGAGTAAGAAACCCCAACTTGATTTCTTAGCCAACCTCCCCCTCTCTCTCACATCTTTTTTTGCCCAAACCCCAGCCTTTCTGAGCGATAGGAATATTATTGAACATTGGAGAAACTGGCAAGAGAGGGGTAGCACTGGTAGTCATGATTTAAAAGAGCTCCTTGGGAGGAAGGATTGCACAGGTTAGTTATGTATGAGGCTTGAGTAAGAAGCAACCAAGAGGTAATCATTATTAACTACAAATATTTGCAGAGCCTCGCAAGGGAGAAATATTCATTTTTGAGATACAGAAGACTGTAAGAGAGAGTACAGGGACAAAATTAAGAAACAAATGACATAGAATGACTATCTGGGAAAAAAACCTATGAGTTTTACAGACATTCTTTGATAACAGAATAATCTCTAAATAGGACTAGGGGCAAGCTTTGAGTGTATGAGTTTAAAGGCAGCATTTACAAACCCTGTGCTAACAAACAAGAGGAAACAAACTTTTAACGACAGGGAAGGTGGTATGAGTTGGCCTTTTCTAATTTCCTAGTTTCTATGTCTTAGTAACAGATATTAGAAAGTATTATGTATGATAGAATCCAACCTGCCAAATTCAGGCATCTAGCTCATGCCTGTATTTCAGGCTCTCAGCAAAGCTGTCCTCCTAAAAGCATGTCATTTCCCTGCACAGCTGTCAAAGGGAGATTCTGTCTGCGTAAATGCAAATTTAAGAAGTTCCCACATCAAAACTGCAGATCAGCACTGTTTTGTGGTGCAGAAGAAAGAACGGCACACCTGGGAGTTGTGTGGAAAGGGACAGAGGGAAGGTGTAGAAATGGGGGTTTGCGATATGACACAACTGAACAGACCCTAGAGTGCGTACCCAGTTCACATGCTACACATGCCCCTTCTAGGTTTAGTTCAACAAGGGGAAGTGCAAACGCCATGCACCAGGACATGCTGAGGGCCACCCAGCTGGAAAGCAGCTTGACAGAAAAGGACCTGGGGGTCCTGGTGGACACCAGACTGAACATGAGCCAGCAATGTGCCCTTGCTGCCAAGAAGGCGAATGGTATCCTGCGCTGCAGTAGGAACAGCATTGCCAGCAGTTTGAGGGAGGTTAATCCTGCCCCTCTACTCAGTGCTGGGGTGGCCATGTCTGGAGTACTATGTCCAGTTCTGGGTTCCCCAGTACAAGAAGGACACGGACATACTAGAGAGAGTCCAGCAAAGGACCACAAAGATGACTAAGGGATTTTCCTTTTGTGAGGAGAGGCTGACAGAGTTGGGACTGTTCGGCCTGGAGAAGAGAAGGCTCAGGTGGATCTCATCAAGGTATATAAATACGTGAGGANAGGACCACAAAGATGACTAAGGGATTTTCCTTTTGTGAGGAGAGGCTGACAGAGTTGGGACTGTTCGGCCTGGAGAAGAGAAGGCTCAGGTGGATCTCATCAAGGTATATAAATACATGAGGAGAGGGTGCAAAGAGGATGGAGCCAGGCTCTTTTCAGTGGTGTCCAGTGACAAGACCAGAGGCCACGGGCACAAACTAAAACACAGGAGGTTCCCTCTGAACATCTGGAAACACTTTTTCACTGTGAGGGTGTCCGAGCACTGATTCAGCTTGCCCAGGGGGGCTGTGGAATTTCCATTCTTGGAGATATTCAAGAGCCATCTGGGCATGGTCTTGGGCAACCAGCTCTAGTGACCCCGCTTGAACAGGGGTTTCGACCAGATGTCCTCTAGAGATCCCTGCCAACCTCAGCCAATCTATGATTCTGTGATTCTGTGAAAGCCACTACTGTTTTGAGCTGGTAGCTAGCTAGGTTATTTTGGGTCAGTACCAGTTTGAGTTTAAACATTTGACTGGAAAAATATCAACACAGAGAAGGAAAATCTCAGTCATTCCTTTGTTAAACTTCCCCTCTTTCCCCCCTTGCTCTACCAAAACCTCCAGCCTGCCTGGAAACTATCTATGTACTAGGACTTCAAAACAATAACCCATACTGTTATTACTTAACAGTTGGAGGCGTTTTGGGGGTCTGTGCTTGAATTCAGCTTGACTCTCTGCCTTAAGAGGGTATTTTGGATGCCAGGGGTGGCAGGAAGTAGCGCAGCCCCTTAATCAGCTTGTAACTTACTTTATGCACACGATCGCTTCCTTCTTCCACCCAGGTAGGATGTTGAACGAGGTCACAGAGGATGTGAAATGCTACCACTTGCCTGGAAGGCTAGGTCTCTAGGGGCTGTAAATCAGCTTGATATCCATCCAGAGATTCAAGAAAGCTGGTCAATAGCCTTCACAATACGGCTCATTTTGAGTGACTTATGAGTTAGCAGATCCAATTTAAAATTATAATATGAAAAAAATCACATATGTGAAGGAAAGCCACCTCCCCTTAAGCACGCACATACGCACACACTCCCCAACTCATATTTTTGAGTTATGGCTCTGCCTGCAAACACTGCACAGGCTGTTGTGACCTTGGAGCTGTGTGCTGGGCTGGAGATCTGGATCTGCTCAAGCTCATCTGAATAATTTCTAGGGAGTCAACTGGACCTTCTCAAAATACAGCTTCTCTGGGACGAAGGCTTTGAATAGGAGGCTAATCGCTGATGTATGTTGTTTTGTAGCTGAAACTTTTCCCATTGCACTTGTGTTGTAGAAGCTGGAATTTGGCTTCCTGTCTGCCTAGTTTCTGCCTGAAGCAAAATTTTTATGACTGAGCTGTGAACCCCTTAGTGGAGACGGTTGTAAAAGAAAAGCTTACAGCCTTTTTAACTAATTGTGCCCTTACCAGTGATTACCATAATTTTCTGAATTTATTTTTTCAATTTTCTCCCCTCTGATCTCCCTCCATTTCCTTGAGTGAGTAGGAGCAGGAGTGTGAGCATTTGTTCCAGTGTACCAGTGGTAAAAATAATTAAAAAAAAAGATGCTGGGAAAAGATTTTACAACTTTCACAGCTTCCCACTCATCTCCCCAGGCTTGGATCAGGCCCTCTGGACTAGGCAGAAAAAGATGAGGTGGCAAGGTCACTGAGATGCTAATGCTCCTTTTCCTAATGGAAAAGTAATCTTTTATGTAAAGCAAAATAATTCTGAATCCCATTACAACCAGCAGCCCATTTTTAAAATTCATTAGTCATTAAAAAGAAAAGGATTCTTTATCTCTGGGAAAAAATCTCTTAAAATAATCACCTCTGAGAATGCCAGAATGTAGGTTTCGTGATACTGCGCCCAGATCTGCAATTTCATTACTGTTTTGAGTGCGTTTTGTCTCCATTCCATGGACAACCACCTTTTTCACATGTGCTACATGGCTGTCATGATGTTCCTCACCAGAATCCAAGGAGCACTTCATGCATATCATGACCATGATATCTTACCTGGACACTTCTGTGGTCTTTCTGGTACCTGAGCAGTTTCTTCAGCAATAAGCAATAAGAAGCCATGGCAGGAGAGGGTCTGTTACTTATTAAAATGTTGATAACTTCTGAAAGACTGAACTCCATCATTTCTGTCATGTACTTTAAAACAACAGGATTCAATTCACTGGGACAAAGTCTGAAATATTAGGAAAAAGTACTTAAATACAAATTATGCTTTAAGGTACAATGTCAGAATTTACAGAAAGTGGACAATACACTTCTTGTGATGTAGATAGCGTAGGCTAAAAGTCAATTGTACAGGCAAATAGTGATACACAGTTGTGCAAAAATCCTCTGCCTGACTACGCTAACTTGACTGCTGGGCTGAGGATCTGTTACTGAATTATTAAATATCCTATTGTTGATTTAATTGATTAGTCTGCAAGGACACCCACCAAGATTAAGCTTGAAAAATTAAAAGATGGAAACCAGTATTTTCTTATTTTAATCTAGTGTGTGTATTTTGGTTCTCAGTACAGTAGTCTCAAATGGATTAACAGAGAAATAGTGTGCGTGTGCACGCGTAAGAAGACAGGAAGAGCCCCAAAAGCAGGAAAATGTTGAAGGCCAAGAAAGAACTAGGGAAAGCACAGAGGGATTTTTACTCAGATTGTGAAATAAAACTAGTTATGTTAGAATGATAATTATTTTCCTCACAGGATTCTGTGAGTAGTAAAGTCTAAAAAAAGCATTTTAGAAATATGACAGCATTGGATTCTGCAGCTTCTAAGACATTTTTTCAAACTTGTCAAACTTCGGTATGAATGGGCACAGACACACCTGAGGGGAGGGAAGGAGGGCCAAGGTGGGAAGGAGGGCAATTCTCAGAGAAGTGAACAAATTGCGCATAGATTTCTGATAGCCCTGGCTGTGACTGGCAGTGGATCACCTGGATTGTGGTAGGAAAACCTACTGTATGTCCTGTAAACACCATTGCAGACGGTGCAGATTACTTAGGCCAAATTACTCTCTTTTTTGATTGGTGTAAACGATTGATTTTTACAAAATGATCTTGGCACGAAATATTTGACCCGTGACTAGCTACTTTCATCTGTGAGGAAGACATAAAAGGTCTATCACTGAAATTAGGAATTTAAAGATATGCAAAGTATACTTTGCAGCCTCCCAATTTGAAAGATAAACAACATCTCAAAAGTTAGCAAAGGTTATGTGAGGTGTCATGTTGTGCATATCTATTTCAAACTTTTATAATAATGTTAAACTGTAAAGTGGCTTGTTAAGAAAAAATGGAGACTAGTTAAGGCCAGTTACAAAGATGGATGAGAATAAAAATTATTAGAATAACAAGAACTCCAGTGTAATATAAAAATGTCAGTCCATCAGGTGGGCGTGCGAGATGTAGTTTTGCAGGAAAGGATTAGAAGCACACTGTCTAGAAATCAGTGTCACCAGTGAGGCATGTTGAGAACAAAATTATTGATACAAGGATATAAGCAGTTCTATAAGGTTGTTTCTCCTTATATAAAATTTATCCATGGTTAGAAAAGTTGTGTGGTGTTTTCTGAAATAAAATTCTGTCATTTTGGAACAGCCCATAGCATGTAACAAAAACCTTCCAAAACAAACAAACAAACAAATTCCCCAAGCCCCCAACACTTCCCCTCCAAACCCCGAATCCTGAAATCCAAGCTAGAAGAGATATGTGAAATTTGTTACCTGTTCTCATAGGTAACAGCATTCAGAATTTTCCTGGTGAAGCCTTCATTCAACCATTTGTCTTTTATTGCTTCTTTGACTCCAGGCCTCTTAGCCGGGTCAGGCTGAAGTAAGGACTGCATGAAGTGTACAGCTCCTGTGCAGTGTTCAGATAAAATAGCTTGTTTACTAGTAATATCTGATTATTTGGGCAGTGCAAAATTTTCCTTTTTCAGAAATGTGGCACTTCCCGTCCTCCTCCACATTGTAAGAACCTCAGCTAAAATACAGTCTTTGGGGCTACCTCTGAACTGCTAAATAAAACAGCTCCAGTCCTCCTCTGAGAATACTGTGGTCACCTGTGGTGACTGTTCCCCCAAGGACACCCGAGCGGGGTGGGCAGCGTGGGTGAAACCGTGCTGGGAGGCATGCTGTGGACCTATGGATGCTGCTATAGATACAGCAGTGGACCTTGCTTCCCAATTTGCTGATTTACCCCAGTGAATGCAGCCTATGGCATCGATAGTGATCTCAGCATTGTGCTCCCTCAACATTTGATAGAGGCTCTGAGAAGGGGCCTCCTTTGCCGGTTGGCTACCCAGGAGTTATGTTCCTCACACAAAGAAGCTAATCTCATTGATAAAGCTCTCCACATTGAGGGAGGGAGATGGACCCAAGTGCTCAGGTGATGTGTTGTGCTTTGGCTTCCTGGAGTTGGGACAGATAAAGCTCAAGCGTTCCTGTATCTCTATCATCAGCTCCAACACTGCATAAAGTCCATCTCTTTTTTTCCTTCTTGGGAAAACTCTACTAAATTCTTCCATGTTCCTTGGGGATGTTTTGAAATGAGCAAAATGGCAAGTAGGCATTAAACTGGGAACATACTGGTCCTTTCACTTGTGATCCTCTTCATAAGAACTTAGATCTAAAGTATGCAAAGTTTGTTTACTACTTCTCTCTCACTACATTCCCAATAGGCAAGGGAACAATGGAGTTATCTGCAATATTCCACTAACTGTGTGGGCTGGGTAGAAAATCAGAGATAATGTGTTTATTAGTAGAAGCTATAACAATAGCATAAATGAGAAAAATCAGAAATATAATAATTGCAGCTATGGAGGGCTTGTAGAAAAATGGAGCTGCTATCTGGTAATCAATCTCCAAAGAAAGATAAATGAGAGACTAATGTACAAACATTCTGGACATCTATGGTAGATATTCTCATACCATTTACTGGAGGAGAAAAAGAAATTGAATCATCACATTATCTTAATACTGTAACTCCAGACTAGATCCAGCTAGCTTAGTCTGGAACGGTCTGCTGCTTCCCAGCACTTGTCTGCAGGCAGCTACTTAAGCTAATCTTGCTTCCTAGACTCATTCTTGCCTAATGTCAGAGCAGAGCTGCTTAAAATGATGGTAGGTCATGCTGGTAGATAGCTGGGCCAAATGTGTCCCATTCTGCTCTGCTTTCTAACTCGGTCAGTGAAGCTGCACAATAACAGCTGTGAGAAGAGACCCAACCTGTGATGGTCAACAGAGAAGATGCTAGTCCAGGTGAAGAGAAAACAGGGACTGAAGCCAGAAGCGTCTAGGAATCATTGCAAAGCAGCAGAATCTCGAACTTCGAGGAAGTACATTTTGGAATGCTAACCCAGAGTGTATAGACACCAACATGTCTTCTGGGTTTTAGAGCCATGCACTGTAATTCAGGCTAGGGCTTTTGAGAACTATCTTTCTCTGTTGTACCTTATTAAGGATTGTCAGTAAAATTCAGTGAAAAATGTTGTATTTCAGTTCTTTCTCAGGAAAATATGAACAGACTCTTCACAAAAATAGCCCTCCTGTTTCTTTAACTATCTCAGTGTCATAGGTTCTGTCTGTAGCCAAAAGATGAGCAGAAAAATTATCTAAGGTTTTGATAACTGATTTTTGGGAAAAACAGGAAAGTATGCCTGGCTATGACACACAGCATGGGACATACGAAACACGACAGTGTTCTCATTTACTGTGCAGCTGCTCCACTTGTGTAAAAGCAATGTACATTTTATTTCCCCTGCAAATAAATACCAAGAATAGCGGTCTTTTGAAGAGATAACAATGTTGTTTTCCTACTACCCTGAGGCAAAGACATCTTGGCTGAGGCACACAACTGTTATTTCTAAATCAAACAAAGTAACTGAAAAAGGTACCTCTCATCTTCCAGAAGATTGCGTTACTGCTAAATTCACTTTATTACATGGGTTAGACCTTTTACACTTCAGTATTCTTTATAAAAATTGGAGTGCTTTACCAGGGGAGATATCTGGTGGAATAGGGCTGATTTCTCCAATTAACATCTTTTGATGTAGCTGCTTGATATTAAAAGGTTCCACCGTGAAGGGTAATGTGCCAGTTAGCATAGCAAACATGCTTACACCTCTGTCAAAGAAAAAGACAAACATCAGAGCTCCATATAATGCTAATAAATATTTTTTTAAAAAATCCTACAAAGCTATGAGTCAGGTTTCAGAGATTTGCCTTCAGTATCAAGAACGAGGTTACAAATTACCTCTAAGCAGCAATTTGTACTGAATACACATTTTACCTCTTTTTTCTTTGTGTGAATGCCATTTTATCTAGAAAAGAATGTTGTGGGAAGTGCGTATCAAATAGACGGTACAGTGAGTGACTGGAAACCCTGCAGTGTTGAAAGTGGAAACCTGCTGTTTATTTTTAATATAAGCTCATTGGAGTGTCAGTGTAGTGTACCCAGCCCATCAGAATAAAGCATTTCAGTTTGGAGTCTGAGTGACAACACAGAGCTGGGACTGATGCGATAGATCCTGTTCCAAATAGTAATTCAGTTCTTCTTGCTTTGCTCAGATTGCTAAATTAGGTGTGACTTATGCCTAGAAGGCATTCATTTGGTAACAGCTTGCTGTTGGCTAAAGACTTAAAACTTTAACTCTTGCAGAAGACTAACAGTCTGCTAGCAGTGATCAGCAAACTTTGTGAAGGTTTGCCATTCAGTTTAGAGAAGTACCAACGTTTGGAAAACTTTCTTAGCTGTCCCGAGTTTGCGAACGGGGAGGTTTCCTTGAACACTCTCCATGGTACTTCCTTGCTCCAGCTGAGCTGCGCCACCACAACAGCACTTCTCTTCACCATCCTTTGCCATTTCTCTCCTGAACTCGGTCAAGATAGTCATTTTAAGCAGTCAGGCAATTTTAGTTTAATTGATCTGGTTGGTACATTAGTGCAGATGATGACGATGTTATCTGTCAAACAGATCTGTTCACAGTGTACACAACTACAATATTTTTTTAATATTCTCAAACCATTGAAAACCATGGGAAGATGATGGCCCCACTGAAAAACCATGAGAAGATGGTGGTACCTTTTCCTAAATGTTGCATTGGCTTGCATTTGAACCAGTGGCCTATGGATAAATGCTTTTTATTACTCTCGACTAGGACTTATCTTGTCTCACTTTAAGAATCAAAAACCTAGATATTGGTAGTTATCAATGGAAAGAGACAGGCCTCTTCAAGAAACCTTCATCACAGTTATGTTATACAGCTATTTCAGGCTACAGTTAAATGTCTTGGGAGATGAGCTATCTTCCTGCACTGACAATAACAAGACACTAACTGCCTGGTATAACCCAGATGCTTGGTTGTTAAATGGCTAAATGTAGGGGAGATCAACCTCTTCTCACTTTACCAAACCTTCTGATAAATCTAGCCCTTGAATATAATGCTTTTCAAAACTTTTCTGATGAGTCCTTTGAGTAAAAAAGACCCAGAGATACAAAGGAGACATGCTGCAATGAAACGACATTGAGTTGACTGAAGTAGCAAGGATTGTCATTCTATAATGCATAATGGCATGGAGATTAAATGTAGCTGGAGTTGAAGTGAGAGAGGGGCCCCTGAATATTCTCCGATGAGTGGGAGTAACATGCAGTGCAAATGGATCTCTAATGTCATTACAACATTAAATACATTTTTCTTTTCAACGCTGCAAACACCACTATGCACTTTAAATTGCTGGTGATGATATACGTGATCGGTGCTTTAAACTGGCAATAGTTCTTTTCATCAGCCTACTGGATGGGGAAATCCTCAAGGCATGGGAATTTGGGAAACGGATGGAGCTGCCATCCTAAAATCTCTTTTGAAATCTTACGCACAATTTGTAGCTAGTTAACAGTTACGCACTTAGTAGTTAATTGTAGATAGAATCTGATGGTATGTTAAACTTGAAAGTTTATTAGCTGTAACAGACTATTTCTCCTCTATCTAACTGAACTGTCTGGATTTGTTTGAATACAGCAGCTGTTTCCTCAATTCAGCTGGTGCATGAAAGCTAATCACTTCCCAGTCCTCCAAAGAATCTTTAAAATCTTATGTACAAAAGTCATGATTAAGCAAAAGAAGCACTGCTGTTCCCTGTTGCCTCCTAGGAGTCTTAGCTGTATTGCAGTTGAATCTGGTTTTCTGATTGTGCTTCTGACTGAATATGGCTTTCTAGTTCCCATTGTAACAACTCCTTCTGAGTCCTGCTGCATAAAGTCAGTATTTCTCCGCTACACTGAAATATTTTGATTTCAGAGTCCAGTTGATTTGTAATCCTCTACTTACTTTGTGACAATAGAAGTAACTTACCTTTCTAATTAATTTTTCAGTCCATCAGAATTCCCTTTTCCACTATTATAATGTGAACAGTTAAGATTTAAATTGTAAATATGTTTTATGCATAAGATGCGGAATACGTCTATATGAAATATCAAGAGCCATATATGAGTTTTATATAGCCCTTGACCTGCTATGTGACATTTATTAACAGAGCGAGCTCAGTAAATGCTTCTTAGGTTGCTGTTTTACCTTCATTCAGACATCTGAAATGTGAAATAAGTATAATCCCATTTAAGTGCTGACAGCATCCTCTAGACCTGGTTCATCTGTGTTATGTCTACATAAATTCAGACTAGCACTCTTGAAATACAGACTTATACAGAAATAATTTGGTGCAGTTTGTCCCTTCATCCTTAACTTTGTGTACTGTTCATATCCTGTAAATTTAGAGGAAGCTGAGGTATAAGAATCATAGTAAAAACCCTAATATATAGTATGTCTGCCAGAAGCAGGTCTTGAGAGAAATAATGTGCACCATGTATTTATGTGTATATAAATTGTCTTTCTCTTTTGAGCATATAGGAATGCTAAACTTCTACTGTAGACATCTGAATCAGGTGCCTATATGTAGGTACCAGCAACCTTGTAGATCAAACTAAAGTGCTTTGTCCTCTGCAGATACACAGTTTAGTAAAGACTGCTGAGAGCTCCTCAAGGAGACTCCATATTCTCGCAGCTGGACAAGCAGGTGGGATGTCTCAGTTCGGAGCCGCTCCGTACATCCAGGCCTCCTGTTCCTTCTGTCAGGTGTCCAGAATGAAGTGGTTTGGGTTTCGATGAAATGCAATATTGTGCATTGAACAGAAGCAGAACGTTACGATTCGTTAGATCAACACAGTTGTGGGGTGGGATGGGAGGTGGCACTTCTAAGCCAGAAAGTCCAATTACTCTTGCAAGCCTCGTGAGCTGTTTGAAATCCACAGGCTTTTATCATTGGCAACAATAGCTGGTTTTTTACCCTACCTGTTAAGATACTGCAGGGAATTATGGTTGCAATTGTAAATAGGTGGGAAGAGTCTGGATAAAAGTGCATTTGACCAGCCACTGGGTTTTTGCATCTTAATACTCTAGATGAAGATTTGGCTTAGTCTATATTACTGAAACGCAACTTCTATGCCCTGAGTCATACCTGTTAGAAATGGACTTAAAAAACGTGTTCTACACAGAACACTCAGACCCGGGCATATGGTCACTATCAAAACACCAGAGAAGAAGCTGATATTTGGGCACACATACATACAGATAAACATGAAATGTCTTTGGACAAATTATGGACGTGGAGAGCCACTCTCCTATCCAGAACCGTGAAGATCAAAAGATACAAAAATGGATTTAATATACTATCATTTTCCCAGCTCCATCCAGAAACTGTCAAAAAAGTAAAGAAAACCCAAACCTGACTGCTAGAATTGCAAACTGCAAAAGCAGTTGAAAAGTCTGAGATAATTTAGGTGAAAAATTACTCTTTTGATGGCACCTTCTGCATTCATATTATAAAAGACATATCCTATAGATGTAATGAATAAAGAAAATGGAATCCAAGTTTCTCCCACCTATGAAGTAAATATCTTCACTTTTTTATCATAATCTGTTATAAAGGGCCTAGCCAAGGTACAAATGAAGGTCTCATAGCTCTATTGTAGCGATATCTTCGGTCTGTGTGTTCTTGAGACTCAGTTTTCCTGTTTAGATTTCTTCTTTTGGCAGAATATGCCTTAGACAGAAAATGCTTATTTGTCAGGCCAGGGCTTCGAAGGAACTACACTGATTTTGACAGAAGTTACTCAGATATCAGTTGAACCTGTGTGCCAGAAGGAGGGTTCATCTGACGGGGTTGGTATGTACAAGTTCTTTCTCTGTCTTTTCAGGACAGGTTCCTACGTCCAGGTACCCTACTTTTTGTTGATTTTCCTTGCCACAGGGATACTCCAGAATAGCATATGTATTGCTCTTTCATTTTTTTTCCTCCAGTGTTTTGCAATGGATACACATTTCAAGATACATTTTTCACACTGATTTTTTTTTTCTCTGGCAACCCTTGTCTGATATATCTTTGCTTTCCTCGATGATGCCCCAAAGCAGAGTGCCACCAATCCGTTTGTATCAGTCTTGTCCAAACCACTCAGTGCTTATAGTGTTTTGGTAAGTATGTTTTTAGGTCTACTTACATGGACCAGACATCCACCTTTGGACCATATTTCCTATGAGCAAGGAGTTCTGGGGCGGCATAAGCTGGACTTCCACACTGGGTATGTAACAGCTCCTGGGAGAGACCCTCAAACTTTGCAGTATTGCTCAGTCCGAAATCTGACAGTCACAAAAACAAAGACAAAGAAGTTTTAGTGTCTTCTCAAAACAGTTTGACTTTACCAACTGGCTGAAGACAGGAGCAAGATGAAAACAGCAGCTGGCTTTAACATCAGGTGAGATCTCAGCTGTGGATGCCCATTTGGGTTCAAATAAACGTGCCATGAACTAGCAGAGGAGTAACAGTGAAGGTACCCAGCCATGGGCCTCGTTTGGTTGATTTTGGTTTAGCTATTTCAGTTTGCCTCAGTTGACTGTATGCTAGTAGAAGAGCGCAGCTACACAGCTATATTAGCATGGCTTAATGAGCTACAGCATTCGGCTCAGCTGAGTGTGCTTTAGCCGTTTTAAATGTGGGGCAAAATGTGCTAACTTAAGCCTTTTTCTCTGTATAAGTGCATGTGTGAGAGGGGGAGGGAAGAGAAAGGTGTGATTGTAAAGGACTGGCTGGCTATAAAACAGGGGTGAAGAGTTGGTGCCTTTTTTCTCAGAGGTGTTAAGCTTTTAAAAGTTTGGGAAACACTGGGTTAAACATGTGGCGTCTCTAAAAGTGAGCTTCCCTTGCGGGGATTTTTCTGTGTGGTTTCCACAGAATAAAATTAATGTTTCTCTGAGCTGTGTTAACTGCTTGGTGCAAATTCCCTCATTTTTATAAATGTTTGTTTCACAATCCTAACAAGGTTTCTGTTAGTGACCAAAACAGTCCTGTTTTTTTTTTTTTTACACATACCAATTATGAGATTTCCAGTTGGAGTAATGACTTAACAGAAGCTAATGTCTCTATACCTGTGTTTCAGCCCAGAAGATTTATTTCTTTGTCTACAAATCACTTCTGCTAGGAACAGCTTTCCACACATAAAAGCTGTAATTGTTTCTTGCTTCTCCAGCAATACACAAGGGAAAACAACAGGCAAAATTGTTTTCCTTTTTCTCTTAAAAATATGTTTTAGTTAAAGCTGAAATAAACAAGCTGTTAACTTATACTTCATAACTTTTATTTGTTCCAAAAGCTCAAATATGTTTATTGAATAATCACAATCTCACTCATAAAATGTGCTGTTTAAATGGTAGCTGAACTGTCACTGAAAGCCACACAAAATAAAAAGCTCAAAACAAACTTCATGGACGACGTGCACCTACCAACGATTTTGATGTTGTTGTTCTCATCAAGAAGAAAATTTTCAATTTTTAGGTCCCTGAAACGAAGACAGAAAGCAAACTTTGAGATGCCTGATGTCCCAGCTAACCATTTGCACATAGTTTTTAGCAAAGTTTAATTGAAATAATAACAATAGTTTTGCACAGCTCTGCCTTCAATTGTAACAAGATCCTTATTCCTTCCTGAAGTTTTCAGTTGGGAAAATGGAAGCTTTCTGTAGTTCAAGGGATATCTTATGAGTATATATTTTAAATAGGCCGTTCCTTTTAGGAATCATCCGTTCTACTGATGCATTTTTTAAAAAAACCAAAACAACATTTATTTCTTCTTCTGAGTAAAAAGGAAAGTTGTGTGTACTTGGACCCAGGGCATTTTTGTCTTTGAAGTACTGAGCACTGTTGAATACTTCTGCTTTCCTTTTGAGCAAATCGTGCCTGAGAGATATGAAGGATGAGAATGGAACTGGAAAGTAAGGTCTTGCGTACCAAAGCTGGGTCCGGGACAGATACCCTGAAGGTGAAGATATCTCTGCAATGATGTTTATGTAAACAGGATCAACCAGTATCAGCCGCCCTTACAGGAGGACGTAATTCAGAGCTGCAGGAAAAATGCTGTTAGCTGGCTCAGGCGCTTACTTGCTTATTGTGGGAACATTTATATCCTTACAAATTCAAACCAAAAGCCAGAATATTGCTCCACTGTGGGGAGAGCCTGAAGTGGCAGCTGAAATGTTCTGCAGCACAGGGGAATCCTCAGCCAGTGTAATTTGGGTGTTGGGAGGCGATCCAGGAGCCTGCGATGCCTTCCTGACTCCCACCGCGGCCTCCTGCTTGCTGCTGGGACCTTCTCTTGGCTCTACAGGGGGTGTAGGGAGACAGGGCAAGTTTCAGAAGCAGCTATGGGTACGTGGATTTCCCTCCTGCCCTCTCTGACGTCGTGAAGTGCTTTCATCAGCCCAAAGACCTCAGAGAGTACAGAAGGATAAACCAGGAGGAGGGACTGGGAACAAGGAGAGGAACAAGGAGCAAGGTCTGGGAGGACCAGTACTGCATGAACAGCACTGTGCTGCTGCAGGAGATTAAGTCTGGGGGTGCACCTGGTGGTCCTGGTGGGTGTTTTATGGGAGCATCCTTTTCTCTCCATGGCTCTGGATGGCACAGCTTTGCACTCGAAACTCTCTGCTGCCCCAAGCTGAGAAGGGGATGGAGATGGTTTTAATGATAACTTTTTAATCAGTTTTAATTTAAGTAGCATGTAGGGCCACTGTAAATCTGACATTTCTATCAGATTTAACACCCCACAGTGCGCTCTGATAACTTCTACTACACTACAATTAAATAGTGTTACATTGGATTGCCACAACCGCTGTTCTATAGGCTGAGATGAATGCTCACACAGTTAATAAAAATGTATGCTTTCTTGCCTGAAAAACCTGATAATGGTCACTATTAAAGTTTACATGGTGTCAGACATTAACTTGCATCAAAGATACATCTTTTTCTTTTTTTCCAAAGAAAGTTTTCCCAGAAATGTTGTAGGTTTAAGCTACATCATGAATTTTTTTCTCATTCCCATGGGGACTTAAGAGAGAGTGCCTAGAGGACAGCTCGTGATTCTTCTCCAGGTCTTTTTTCCAGTAGTGATTCAAAAGGATATATGACATTTTTATATGGGAGAAGGGAAAACATCCAGGAGAAGTTAGGAACTGTACATACAAGCAAGTTACCATCACTTAGCAAACGCCAGCTTTAAGAGTGGGTAGCTGACTGTGTGCATGTGCTAGCCCAATCCAATTGCGCGGTAATGTGATTTAGCTTGTATGTCTTTATTTGATGTTTTTAAGCTCAGAAGCATTACCTCACCACTTGGCCATGTCTAGAGCAGGCATAGGGATAGTTAGCAGAGGTCAGTTGATGAGTTTAGCTTGTGAAGCTGTTAAACCTGATATTGCGTGTGAGCCTTCTTATATCTGGCACAGTAAAATGCTGTGTGCTGGGAGAATAGGCAAGTGAGTCAATGCTCCATCTTCTAGATCATTTTGGCGACTGTGACATCAAAATCAACTGTGACCTTGCGTGAACAAGAAAGTATTACATTCACTGTGATGTGTAAACTCAACCTTACCTTAAGCCATAAGGATTTGTTGGGTCAGTGCTGATTTTGGTGCTGAATAGGAAAAGTAAAGCTCAAGAAACAAAATTAGCAGTCGAAACATAGCACAGGATTTCTAATGAGTGGTATCAATTTGGACTAAAAATAGTCACAAAACTGGCCAGTTTTTCATCAAGTATATTATTAAAACAATAGAAAGTACTGTTTTTCTGAGGTATATCTCAGGATTAAAAATCAGGAATGCCCATAAGACACTTCTGAGCAAAAGTAAATTAAATCAGCAAAATCCTGAGCTCATCACTTAAGAATGAGACGTTGCAACCACCAGGCACCTCTGTTCTAGTAAAATAAAGAGGCCTCAGGCATAGACCCAAGCATTGGCACATAATTATCCCTCTCATGAACCACGATACCTGGTGAGATTTTACCAGCACCATCCCCGTGGCGCAGTAGCTGTTCAAAACAGGCAGACTGGGAACCCTCCTTTCCTTGTGTTAAAGCAATGCAAAGAGTTGAGCTTTGCTCAGTGCTTAGATGAGAAAATCAGATTGACTTTGTGAGGTAACTTTGCTATTTCTGTGCTCATCCTTCTGGAAACCTTGATGCTGTCTTTGCAGAAGAGGATACACCCGCAATTATCCTCATTATTTTAACCTCTGCAGCAAGTTGCTATAAATCACTGCAGCTGAGCTGAGCAGGAAAGCCCTTCCAGATCCTTCCCAGTCTGATTCTGGTATGAGGTCAAGGTCACAGCTCTGAATCTCAAAGCTAGCAGCAGGTGACAAATTGAGGTACTTCTGGCCAAACCTGTGCCTGCGACCTAGCAAGGCAGCTGGGCTCCTGTCAGACCATGCAACTTCATAAACCGTGTGACAAGGTGCTTGAGAGCCAGCAATGAATTTTCCTTTGGATAGAGGGCTTTGATAGTAAAGGAAGTCTCTGGAGCAGCTCATAGCAGTTCATACCTGGCTACTCTCATGGTGCGCAGCAAAGTTCTTCTCTCTTGCTAAGCTTTCCCAGCAAAACATTACCAACAAAAGAAGATAAAGGTAGGGAAAGAAGTCAGGCTACTCCCCTGCTCACTGGAAAGAGTTGTTTCCAAACAAAAAGAAGGGAGGAGGGCTTGAGAAAATAATGAGAAATGTTGTCATGGGAAGAACATAAATGTTATGATCATGACCATGGGAGAAATGCTGTGAAATAGATTAGTTAGAGAACCAGCAAGGCAGGGATGTCAGTCTGGACTAAATAGATGAAGCCCTTCGGGTTTATTTTCTGGTGGGTTTTTTTGTTTGTTTAAATTCTCTAGGTCAGATACTGACTATTTCTTGTCCATTCCTTATTAATTAACAAATCCAATGTAATTAAGTGCTGGATTGCAAGCATTTAAGGTCACAGAGCACTTGTAAATGCTGAGCCGTCACATTCACAGCTTATTTGTTTCGTGGTTGCTGATACGGTCAACTGGATTAATTGTTAGATCCTAGGGGCTTTCTTGATGAGTGCATTTACCATTTAAAATTAAGGATCTGGTTGACCATAAATTATTAATTAAAATAGAAAACCTGCTTCTTGCCTATTCTCCCACCTAAAATGGAATTCTTTGTTCTGCTGCTCTCGGCCTATATGCTGAGATCCCTGGTGGGGAGATGATCAGCTCTCCTTGCATGGGCTACTCTGGTTCCTCTAGCAGTGGCTGAAGTTGTGATCTGTCCCCATAATGCAAAAGCCAGTGTGGAATGTCAGCGACCTGCCATAGACCTGGACCCATAGGACCATGACTTTTGTGCAAGCAGTGTGCTATGATTCCTCAATCTCCTGTTCTGAGTGATGTGTGGTNAGCTCTCCTTGCATGGGCTACTCTGGTTCCTCTAGCAGTGGCTGAAGTTGTGATCTGTCCCCATAATGCAAAAGCCAGTGTGGAATGTCAGCGACCTGCCATAGACCTGGACCCATAGGACCATGACTTCTGTGCAAGCAGTGTGCTATGATTCCTCAATCTCCTGTTCTGAGTGATGTGTGGTTATTTCAATACGTTGTGGAGAACCAAATGAAATCAATATTTATATGCATAGCCACACTGAAATATTTGAATTAGATACATGTTCGTCACCAGCTATTCTGAGAGAATCATGGCAAAGTATTGATTTGTTGCACTCATCAGCTGCCCGGACTTTGTTACTTCGCTTCCCATGGAGTGTGTAGCAGCTTATCTTCTACCACCATTGAGAATAAAATGCTTTATTAAGATGGGCTGAGAGAACATAGTCTTGTGTTTTTACGAGGGAAAATTAAAGAAATGTTCTCAGTGAAGAAGAGCACTCTATGTTCTTGCGCAATTTCTTTTCTTACTGTTGTTTGGAAGGGGGAAAATTTCTTACCTGTGAACAATTCCCTGGCAGTGCAGGTGCTCTACTGCAGACAGAATTTGCCTGGTATATCTCCTTACTTCCCTCTCCGCCAGCCTCTTTTTGTCGCAAATTCTGTCCAGGAGGTCCCCACCAAGGCACAGCTCCATCACCATGTAATAGGAGTTGTCAGTCTCCAAGGTCTCATATAGCCGAACAATGTTGGGGTGCTTAATCATCTGATGTATCCGTGGCTCACGCTTCATGTTTTTTAAAATGTAGGAATCCTGCTTGGCTTTTCTCTTGTCAATGACTTTTATGGCTACCTAAATTGCAGGATAGATGCAAATTGGCAGTAAACTTTGCAACACATATTAATTTTCAAAAGCATGGAGAGTAGGCTGATATGTGGGAGAAGCTGGTTTTCACATGGTGTTGATAATCAGTACCACGGAGGGAGACATTCCCGATGGGAGAATATGCTTTTTATTTCTCTGGTAGGCCAAAACAGGAAGGCTGAACTCTGTCATATCTATCTCTCTGATTGCATTAATAAATATGCATATATGAAATGTTCTCAAATGCAAAAAATCCCTACATGCTTAACTTGCAACTGCATCTGTACGGTACCACATCTTTTTTCTAACATGCTCCCTTCTAACTTGGCCTAAAAGCCACTCAAGGTACTGGCTATAATGGGCTGGGATTAGACTCTTTGCAGCTTGGGAAGCTAGTCAGTCAGTGAAACTACTGAAGCCGCAAGAAAAGTAAAAATCAAAAAGCCAATTGATAGTAATCCACCTTTCCACAGTTACATCTAGTGGTACGTTGTGTTAGCCTGACTGAGCTACGGATGACGTTACCTGTGTTCTGGCATATAAATGATGGCTGTTGGGGTGGCTGGCTTTTCAGTAAGTGTTGTCCAGAGCTTTAAAGGTCCGATACACGGCACTAATTACTCAATGAGGATTATCAGCAGATTTGAAGTTGTCCTTATGCCATCATCCTGTTCTCTTTCAGTGGGAGGATATCTTTGTTGTCTATATCGTTTTGTAATTGCAAAAACAGTTGTACTCAATACATATTCACACATGTGATTGATTATACATGAGCAATAAACTCAATTTATGGGGCTAATTTATGAGGATAAGGTTCAGAGGATAATTCACTGAGTAGACTGTGGTTTGCGCATTAAACGGACTGAAATTTTTGGACATAAATTAGTGTGAGGTTACTTGCAATTCCTAGCTTGTTGTACCCTCTCATTAGGAGCTTACCTTCTCCCTCGTGGGGATGTGCAGCCCCTCCATCACCTTGGCGAAGGAGCCCTTGTTGATCATTTTGCCTACTAGGTAATTCCCAACTTGTTTGGAGTGAGGGAAAGTCTTCCTGGTCTCTTGGGGCATCTTGTTAAAACAAGCAGGTATTTTTATATCCTTTAAGATTTTCTCCCATTCTGCTAATATGCCATCCAAGTTGTCAGTATCTGTCATTTTGTCATCCAAGACTGCTTTCATTGCTGTGGGCGTCCCTGGAGAGTCAGGTTTATATTGCTACTTTCCAGATGTAGCTTCTTGTTCACAGCAGATCCAGGCATTAAGTCTGTACATCTTGTGGTGCAAGAGCCATCCTGCTGATCACAGAGCAACTAATCCTTTCCCTCTGAGGCTCTGTGTTTGTCACTGATCTCTAGCCTGAGCACACAGATCTGCTCAAGCAGAACCAAGTGGTAGATTATTAACCTAACCTGATATGCGATGTCAGTTAATGCCCCAGAGCTGCCGAGTCAGATGACACATAACCCCGGCATTGGCCTGGAATATACGGTTCTGTTCCTCCTCCAATAATTCCCTAAACACATGGTCAGTGCAAGTTGCACCAAACTAAACTGAACCACGGTTTTCCTGGCATGCATATTACCGGCGTGCAAGGGCACAAGTTTATTCTAAAACCACTGTGGTAGCATGAATGCAAAGCTGAGTTGTGTACCTGATGCTGTGCAAGCATTTACACATTTGCTGTGTAAAGCGTGTAAATATATATGTGCTTGTAGCACATTTAAGTCCCAGGGCCCTGGCCTGACTCCAGGTCTCACAGAGGTGTCTTGCACTTCGTGAGACTTGATTCCTGGTCTGTAAAATGTAGCAGTGGGGACAGAGAGTGTGCGTGTGAGCATTTTCCTCCTTACAGCAATGACTGATAAAAAGAAGAAAAGGAAAGAGGTTTTTTTTTTTTTTCTACAGCTGTTGTCTATCTATATCTGTCTTCATTGCCTGGGTTCTTTCCAAAGCCACGGAGAGAGAAAAGAGCCTTTCCAGAGAGTGCTTTCACATAACTGCAATTTGAGCCAGGAGTTGCCATCTCTCTCCACTGACTACGGTGAAATCTTAGGGACCCAAAGCCCTTCCCAGAACTGAGTGCAATGACAAATGCTTTCTCCACCCTTCGTCACTTGGAGTTGAACAATAAGTGACGTCCTGCTTGCCTGGTTTGACTTGTGAAGCTCACGAAGGGCAAAAATTTGCCAGGATGAGTGAAAACAAGAACAAATTGTTTTAAAATCCAAAATGGATTTACTTTATGTTTTACAGCTCAAATTCTTGTGGGTGAGTTCAAACCCATCGCCATCTGCATGCAGCTGCTTGCAGGCACAGGGCAACCCCTTGCCTTTTAGTGTCTAAGTAAAAAAGTCTCACTAAGCTGAGCAGGTTTTCTCTTCATCACATACTCAGTTGTCACACTTTGAGCTATGTCAGTTGCCCAGCTGGAATGGGACTTTTTTTGCTAACTTAAGTGGCTTTATTGTGTTCCTTACAGAAAGCCAAAAAAAAAGGACACATGGTTTTCTGAGGGAAAAAGGAGGAAATTCTCCTCGATTTGTGCTTACTATTTGATCTGCCTCCTTCCCATCTTCCTAAACCACTGTTCATTGACTGAAAAAAAGAAAATAAAAGGGTTGGGGAACCACTGTACGGAACAGAAATCCTGTATTTCTGGCACATTTCAGAAGAAAGGAAAAAACCTCTTGAAAAATATAACAAACATGTAAAACATGATAGCTAGCTAAGTTAACTATTGCTATTTTTGGGGCAAGTCCCAGCCTGACACCTTGAAAAATGTTGAAGTCAAAAAGCTTCCAAATACCTTTCAAAGTAATTTTTTTGGCACAGTGGAGGATTAAAAAAGGGAGGCGGGGCAGAAGGAGCAAACGAGAGTCAATCTCTGTGTTAAGGAGTCCGTGACTACTGATCACAAGCCAAATGAAGCCGAAATCCTGGATGAGAAGGGAGTCGTCCACCAGCACTAGTAATGCCTCTGCTCTGTGATACAGCTGTTATGTGATGTGCTGCATTGCAATGTAAAAAAGTGTGAGAAGCGACCAAATAAAGCAGATCCCTGATAGACGAAAGATGCCAATAAAGAAAAACTTCCAGCAAGAAGGTTTAGCACTGCAGAAGGAATGACCACCTTAATGGCTTCAAAAAACAAGCAGCCCCTCCTCTCCAAACAAGCCCTGTGGCATATTTTTACCACCTTGCATTCATTTGAGGGGGTGTGAGGGAAGGCAGTTCTGCTTCCTTGAGTGTCCTGGTTTGAGCTAGGACAGAACCAATTTTCTTTTTAGTAATTTTACTTTTGATTTCAGAGAAAGTTTTTATTTCAGAGAGACTAAAAAACCCAAACTGACAAAACTGCACATCTGAAGAAGATAATACAGCTTTGCTTTCAGCAAGTGAAAAAAAAAAAGTTTTTTTATATAAATTGGAGACTAATTGAGAAAACAAATTTTGCTTTATCACTCCATATTCTTAGTACCCTTCTAGGGAAACTGAAATGAAAAGTCTTTCTCACGATATCTGTTCTACTGATCCAGAAAATATGAGGCCATGCGTGTGCAGAAGTTAACTTTCTGCAAAGGCCAGGCTAGTTAAACAACCTCATTACATTCTGCAGAAATAAAACAGCATGAGCAGGATTTTGTCACTTTGCAGCCACCATCTTGGATTTCCTCTTGCGAAGCAAAATCCTGCCTGTAGCTCTGTCCAAAGTTTTTCTTGCCTCACACTAGAGATGTGAGGCAATGTAGTCCTGCCTTCTGGTTTTTGCCATCGTAGGATGAGGCCTTGACTTAATGAAAGGCTAGACTTTACTTCTTGGAGTGATTTTTTTTGAAGACCTGATTTATACTCTTGTGAATACTGCCAGTTTTGTGACATCTAGTGTGAGACTTTTCAAAAGGACCAAAAATTCAGATTCTTAGAGCTGTGAAGTCCCACTGATTTGACTCAAGAGCTTCCCTGTAGCCTGGCTTTCTGAGATTGCGGACCATACTCCCTACCTAAAGGTCTGCTTTCCACTGGCACTAAGGACTTGTCAACTTTGTGTGGGGCGGTGTTGCTGTGTGAGAGTAATGCTGCAGTGGGCTGGGAGACAAGGCTTGTTAGTCAGGAGACAGCATCCCACTGAAGACAGGTATCGTTAGTTGGGAGGCAGGGCCCAGCTCTTGGGACAAAAGTCAGCATCTCCTCCTGGACCAACATTGTCATAGCGATGCACTGGCATGCGCAGAACTACTGCAAACAGTTTTTTTTCCAAGAGTGGCGGCTTTAATGCATGCATATTCTTAGGTGCTTTGGCAACTCTCCCCACTCTCTTGACTCTTGACTTTCCCACTAACTGCTGCCGTCTGCTGCTTGAGGTACTGATGGTGCTGGCTTAGGTCCTGAGCTCGGCCTGCTTTGGAGGACCCGAAGGTTGCAAACAGTTTGTATTTCCACATGGCTTAGGTTACCTGGGTGTAGGGTGTAGGCTCAGGAGCTCCTTCTAAGACTGAAAGCTTTTCAAGTTTCATGCTGAGAAGTGGAGATTTCCTTTTCAGAGAACGCAGTCCAAGCTAGTGACATCTAAAAGTGGTGAATGGAGCAAATAAGGTGGGGAAAACTGGTCTGAAGACCTGGTAGGAGGAATTTCATCTAAATAATAACTTCACAGTCTGTATTGTAATAACTCTCAGATCCTAGAACCACTTCAGTCTGTGCTTTATAACGTACCTAAGATATGCCCTTATTGCACTATAACGCCTGCCATATTGTAAGTTATTTCTGACTTCTCATATGCTTTTTGGCAGCCATGGAGTTTACTTTAGGAGTTACTGCATGTGCAAATTCAGCAGCTTTTCTGCAGGATTTACTTACTGCCATGTGTTAAGGGGTTAAGAAGGCACGCACTCAGGGGTGGGCTGGACTCTCCTCCCAGAATGATGTAAATCAAGGATTACTCTCTTTCAAGAATTGTAATACTTTCTTATTCAAGGAGGTGACTATTCTTCACCACCAAAAGACCGGTGAAATCAGAAACATATGGGTTGTCATTTTCTTGATATGGACCTGGTCCTGCTCTCACACAAGTGAATGGGAATATTTCTTTTGTCTTCATAAGGAGTTGGATCAGGTTGTTAAAGCGCAGAAAACTTTGTTCTCTATAATACGTTAAATTTTAATTCATGTAAGTGTGTTTCCAAGATGTCACTCGTGAACGTATTTCGCTCACACAATGCACACCACCACTAAATTTATATCTGGTTCTGCACTGATTCCTTAGGCTAGCTGTTAAATTAAATGAAAGATGAATAGGTTTATTTTGCAGATAGTCTTTGTCTTTCTGCCATGCAATATATTCTTACCAGATTTGCAAAAAGTTTGTCATGCATGTGGATATTTATTTTCAGATTATTTTCCATTTCTAGGAAAGAAATTGTCCACCTTCTAGTAATTGTCCATGAATTCTGATTCATGGTATGTTTTAGATGGGGTATTTATTTCAGACCTGTATTTCCTCCAAAGAAGGTCTCCCTTTCTCAGACATATTGGCAACTTTGGTGTAGTAAACCTTACTTGACTCCTGAGGTAGCCTTTGTAGTTTCATTCATGTTTCACTAATGTATCTCATTCTTGAATGTATACAAGAACATGAAAACCAAAAAGCATCCATACTGGGTCGGTCTTTCAGTGAGGCCAAAACCAGATACCGGGAGTCGAGCGTGTTGTGTGAAGCCTATGTAATAACTCTCGGTAATACATCCCAGCTCCAACCGCTTGCCACTCAAGGGCTTTATAAGCCAAAGGTGGCTTCTGTGGACTCCGTAAATGTACACTATTTACAACAACATTTTTCAAACCCGATGGATACCCATAGCTTTTATCTTCAAACCCAACATATTCTTAAGTGTTAAGCGATGATGAGATGTACTAGTCCTTCATGTATGTGTGGACCAGATACAGGAATGGCAGAAGCACCTCACTAATCTACTTCCAATTTGGCTTGAAGGAAACAGTGATGGGACAAGCAACAGTAATTTCCAAAACCCAAATCATATTTGGCATCTACCACCAGAAGTGTACACAGATTATGTTTATATTCATCTTTTGGAAACTGAACTCAGATGTTCTGCTCTTTTCACAATGACATTAAGAATTTATGGTCAGAGGCGTGAGGTGGATTCATGTTGCTGATAGAAGTGAAGAGTTTCAAAGATTTTGCTGAAACTGGAGCTCTTTTTCTGTTATATCAATTTACTTTTTTCTGTTTAAAAATTGCTCTAAAGTCAGGGATAACACTTTCAACTTTACTCCCCAAACCATAAGCATCTAGTGCTGATTCTGAAGACCTGTGTTTGTTCGGGTTTTTTTTTTTGTGATGGGACAAGATACTCACCAAGGTGACTGCAAACACTGCAGTGTCTGGGTTGTTTTACTTGTTTACATATGATGAAGGACTAAACTGTTACGCATTCAGAAATTGGGCATTGTTAGAGTTATTTATTTACTTTTTGACCTCCTTGGCATCTTCAGCTGATTTTGGTGGTTTTAAGTTCAAGAATAAGACACCTTAACTAATTTACAATTAGATGTCCTTATGGGGGGCAGTAAAGGGGCTCAGTTGCCTAAACTTAGTGCTATTTGGATTACCCACAGGTTTCGTGTCAGCTTTCAGCTTCTGCTCAAGATGGACACGGGTATTCTCAAGGCCCCATGTCAGGGCTGCCAACCCTGTGAGGGTGTCTTGGATACCACAGCGCATCTCAAGTGACACTAGACATCTACATTGGTCAATTGGACTGAGCGCCCAGTGGCAAGCTAAGGATGAGATGGATCACTGCCAAGGCTTCTCCAACTGTACTAGGATCTCCATGGAGTACAGTAGGAACTCTGACTCTCCTCTTGCCCACAGACACCAGCTTGTAGATATTTCTGTGTAGCAGTTTTGATCTCAGACAGAAACATCTCCTCAGTGTGTTGAGTGTGTGTGTGAAGATAATTCTGTGCCTTTGATAACCTGTTAATTTAAAAATGGCGTTTATCACTGCGGCATTGTAAAGTTTTACATGTAACACTGATTCTCAGCAGCTTGATGACTTCAGGAGACAAAATTGTATTGCTGGGGCTATTCATTGATCAGATAAAGTCAGGTCTCATTATTACCTTTCTTTGTTAATGTCTTTTGGAAAAGGAAAGATATGTTCATTTTTTTTGTGAGTTTGTCTTTATTGAACTCGGGGGAAATCAACAGTATCAAACTGTAATTCTTAATGGACTGAACTTACAATGAACTCCCTTTTTTGTTGTTTTTTTTTGTTGTTTGTTTTATATTTGCTTTACTGCTCTGAATATAAGAAAGTGATACTATTACTGTCTGGAGCCAGTTGTAATCGGCATTTTTTTTCTCCCCTAAAACTCTCAGTACAGGCCTAACACCGTCCATGCTGAAGTCAATGAAAAACTGCCTCTCACAGAAATGGGAGCAGAATCATGCCGATAAATAGTCCTGAAATCCCACTGAAGATGGGTGGAGACCATACAATTTCCTAATACACTTTAATGCAAACATATGTTGGACCCACAATTAATAATGATCGCTGGAGACCAAAAGAAGGGTGGACAATTACAAAAAAAATAGTTTCTTAGACATTTTGCTTGTGTTCAGAGGTTTAATATACTGCTGGCAGCAAAGAGGCAAATGGGAGTCATTAGTTTGTATGACTCTGAGATTTCTCCTTATTTTCCTTTCGTCTCTCAGTCCTCACCATCCAGAGTTCCCAAGCATGCAGTACCATGTAGGCGTGGTACCCTCTGTCCAGTTCCCAAGATGTGCCAAGGGACATAATGAACATGTAAATGTCACAAATCGTACAAGATCAATGAGTGTTTTTGTGATGTCAAGAATATAAATTGTTACTCTATATTACAGTGTCATGTTCTTGGTTGTCCATCTACCAGCTGAAGTAATAGAGTTCTGTATTGAATTGCATCTTCTGTGTGCTGAATTATCTTTTGGAAACAATATAATATGCTGTTTACAGGTTACTTTTTTACAGGGGTGTTGTTTTGAGACCAGCTGGCCACCATATGCATGGTCATTGACCACAGGGAAAAGTGAAAGTCAAAGAGATCTTTATCTTTGCAAACACCCCAGTTTCTGAGTGGGGGAATTCCGTGTTGCGATCTTGCAAATTGATAGCCAGTGCTCTGGTGACAGGCAGGCTTCTCCAGTGGTACGATTTTCAGACAAGCTGGAGTCTAGTCACTTGTACCTGGCTGAAATGTACGAAGGTAGGAGAAAGCATGAGTCCTTAATCTTATTGGCATCTGTATCCTGCAGTGGGAAAAGAGTGTGCACCTTTTGAGTTTCCTTCTTACTGAAGGTTTAGTCAGTCTTGAGGAAGACAGCTCTTATTGTGACGCTTGTACTTCCCCCCAGAGGAGAAAAAGAGACATGTCAATACTCTCTGGGTGATTTAGTGAAAACATAATACCCTAAATAAGCAGCATACGACTTTCATAGCATGAACTAAATTCTCTATGAAAGTTGTGGAGGAATTCATATAATATGTTTTTCTTCCACCTCCAAAAGTTAAGGATTAATAACATGCTCTTGACGATCCCCATTTTCCATAGCTTTCCTGATGACAAGTTTACAGATGTGAGAGAACCTTCAGCACAGCCATGTCCCTCTGCTTTCCTTTGGGATGCTCAGCATGGCTTGGCCAAAGCTGCAGTGTCAGTATCAGAGAATCCAGTGTCATATACCACAGAATGATGAAATGAGTTTGGAAAGAACCTCTAGAGGTCACCTTGTCCAACCACATGTAGTCAGGCAGGGTCAATCAGAGCAGATTGCTGAGCGCTGTGTCCAGTGGGGTTTTGAATATCTCCAAGGATGGAAACTCTACAACCTCACTGGGCAACCTACTCCACTGCCTGGTCACCCTCACAATAAAAGCGTGTTTCCTGATGCTTAGAGGGAACCACCTGTGTTTCACTTTGTGCTCATTTGCTTTTGTCACTGGATACCACTGAGAAGAGTCTGGTGACCACAGAATTGGAGCTAGCACTCCACAGAGTCACAGAATCACAGACTGGTAGGGGTTGGAAGGGTCCTCTGGAGATCATCCGGTCTAACCCTGCTGCTAAAGCAGGTCCACCTAGAGCAGGTTGCACA
>VZSC01008133.1:51696-63516 GCA_013398225.1 Steatornis caripensis | reverse complement strand
CTCTATATTTCTGAGAAAGGAGGCCAGTCGCTCAGCGTCCTTATTCTGGGAGCTGTGAGGCTGCGGTCAGTAATGCGGCGTCTTTGGCCTTGTGGTGGGAGGGCTTGGTGGGGGGACGGGGGGGACGCGGTCGGCTGAGGGATGGGGCCACGGCCAAGTGGAGAGGGATCGATGGCTCCGGTTGCAGCGATGAGGAGGGCTGGGGCGGACGTGGGCTGGGGGCAATAAGGAGCCGAACGCCCGCGTCTCAGCCTTGGCACCGCNGGGGGGACGCGGTCGGCTGAGGGATGGGGCCACGGCCAAGTGGAGAGGGATCGATGGCTCCGGTTGCAGCGATGAGGAGGGCTGGGGCGGACGTGGGCTGGGGGCAATAAGGAGCCGAACGCCCGCGTCTCAGCCTTGGCACCGCGCGAGGCTGTGGCAATGGGGGATCCCTTTGCACCGCGCCTGGGTATAAGAGAGGGGAGCGTGTGCTTTGGGTGCTGGGAGGGGGTGGTGTTTGTGTTGGCTTGTGGGAGAAGGGATGCCGATGCGTCCCCTGTCCTCTCCCCTCACCCCCACACCTGGGGGTCCCTGGGGTGGTGAGGGCCGTCCATCCCCGAGGAAGACCCCAGTGCTGGAAGCACACTGGGTTTGGGGATGAAGAGGCCAAGAAAGGGCTTTTTTGGGGAGGGAAATGCCCCCCTCGGACAGCCAGCTTGGTGCCAAAGGGGCCCTTGGCAGCAGGTAACGGGGTGTTCTGAGGGGCTGTGTCCACGCCGCGGATGGGGCGGAGGGAGGGCAGAGCCTAAGCTGCCTGCAGTCACCCTCTCCCGTGTCCCCCTCCTGCCGTGGGGTGGCGTGGGGGTCACCGCAAGGGGTCCCACAGGGCTTTTGCCGTCTTTTCCAGAGCAAGCTGGTCAAGTACTTCAGCCGGCAGCTGTCCTGCAAGAGGAAGGTGGCCTTGCAGGAGCGCAATGCCAAGCTGGAGGGCTTCCCCCAGCTCCTGCACTGGTTCCGCATCGTCGACATCCGCAAGGAGGTCATGGAGGTAAGGGCTGGGCGTCGAGCGTGCGGGGGTGGGAATGGCCCTGCTGAGGGTTTGGGTGCTGAACTCCCGCAGTGTTTTTCTCAGGGGTTTGCGGGATCCATGAGCAAAACTAAGCAAAGGGGCAGTTTTATTNTCCGCATCGTCGACATCCGCAAGGAGGTCATGGAGGTAAGGGCTGGGCGTCGAGCGTGCGGGGGTGGGAATGGCCCTGCTGAGGGTTTGGGTGCTGAACTCCCGCAGTGTTTTTCCCAGCGTGTGGGATCCATGAGCAAAACTAAGCAAAGGGACAGTTTTATTTTTTTTTTCCTTCTGAGATGGAGACTGGCTTGAAGCCGGGTGTTCGGGCCCTGAGGCAGGCTGGAGGGGACGGTACTGGTGGTGGGGAACAAGGTAGGAGACCAGAGCAGAGGGACCGGGTTGTTTTACTGCGTGGAAAGGTGCTGCCAGCCCACGGTGGGACGAGCTGGCCAAGGTCGCCCCATAGATCTCGACCCACCAGTGAGGATGCTGCTCCTAGTGAAGAGCATGGGTGCCAGGGGGACCTTGTGGGTGCTGTCCCCCATGTCCCTGTCACAGCATGGTGGTGCCACGGCAGGTTGCATCATCCGTCCGCTCTGTGCTGGGCTCCTGCAGGTGATGGGTGCAGCGAGGGANACCAGTGAGGATGCTGCTCCTAGTGAAGAGCATGGGTGCCAGGGGGACCTTGTGGGTGCTGTCCCCCATGTCCCTGTCACAGCATGGTGGTGCCACGGCAGGTCGCATCATCCGTCCGCTCTGTCCTGGGCTCCTGCAGGTGATGGGTGCAGGGAGGGGGTGGCACCCAGAGGTGCTCCCGTAGCAGCCCCCCCCAACCCCCTGGGAAGAGGAAAGCCTGTACCAAGGCTGCCAGCCCCCGTGGGTGCTCAGGGCAGGGGCAGGTTTTCATGGTGCCCCCAGACATCCCGGGGTTGGGTTGGGTCTGGGTATGCCTCGGGTTGTGCAAAACCTTGAGATGAAACCTTGAGATAAAGCTGAGGCTTTATGAGTGCTTTTGGGTCTGTGAGGAGAGAACAGCTTCTCATCCACGTGCCCCGAGTTGCTGGCTTAGAGGCTGCCCCAGGACGGTTGATTTTTATTCCTCCCTCCTGCCCCGTTCCTCCCCGTCAGGAGATCGCCCCCGGGCAGCTGAGCCTGGAGGAGCTGCTGGACATGACCGACGACCAGGTCTGCGCGACCGTGGAGAAGTTTGGGGCCAACAGCGAGGAGTGCGCCCGCCTGAACGCCTCCCTCTCCTGCCTGCGCAGCGTCCACAAGTCCGGTGAGTCGGGCACCCTTGCACCTACTGCCCGGGTCCCCTCGAAGCCGGTTGGGGTGAGTGGCACCGTCCAGTTGCGGCGCCGTCGGGAGCATGGCTCTAACGCGTTGGAGGCATTTGCCCAAGCGTCTCGGTGGGTTGCAGATCCCCTGCAGCCCCGGGGGATGGCCGGGTACCCGCTGCCCGCGGGGGAGCGGAACATTCCGCCGCTCCGGAGCGTTCCTGTGGCTCGGAAGCAAACGAGGGGCTCGCTTCTCTGGGAAGCGATGACTTAATAGTTCTCGGCAGGGAGGTTTTGCCTGAGGAGGGCTCCCGTTTCTCACAGGGTCGTCGTGTCCCCCCCCCGACCCCTCTTGCTCGCAGGAGCACAGCCAGCAGACTCGGGAAAAGCCCCGGAGACTCAGCCAGCTCCCACTGCCCGGCATCGCTTCTCCGGTGGCTGCAGAGCGAAGCCCCCGGGCCCGAAGCCCCTTCCCAGGGCACGCAGCAGCCCTGCTTCCCCTTGCCCGGGGGGTGCGGGTGCCTCCCCGCAGCAGCCAGCCCGGGGGGTGCTGGCGGGTGCCCCGGGGATGCGAGCGGCCTCGGGTGAGGGTGCTGAGCTGCGGGTGCTGGGCTGGCGGGTCCCCGGGCGGTGGCAGCAGAGCTCTGTGCTGCAGAGGCGGCCGCACGAAGCGGGAGCTGCTCTGGCTTTAGCTGCGCTGGGAGTGGGGCTGGGGGCGAGTGGGGCTGGGAGTGGGGCTGGGGGCTGCAGCAGTGGCCGGGTTCGCCCGCGCAAGGGGCGAGCGGTGCAGCGGGCGGCTGTGCGGGAGCCGGCTCTCCGGGCACCTTGTCCCAGGCCGGCTGAGCCGTGCTGGGTGATGGTGTGCGGGGGCTGAGGGCTCCCTGCCCTGGGCTGGGGGGCTCTCCGCTGCCCGTGTGCCCCCCCAGGGAGAGGCCCAGCCTCACCTCCCCACGCGTGCTGGGGACCGTATCCTGCTGGCATGGCTCTTCCCTGTGGAACCGGTGCTTTGGGGCCAGCCCAGGGGGCCGCCCTGTGGGGTGCGTATGGGCAGCAGCAAGGGGGGGGGGGGGGGACATTCCCTTTCGGAGCAGCTGGGGGGAACGGTGAAACCCTGTTTCACAGTGTGAGCCCCCCACTGTCGCCTTCCTAAGGGCTCCCTTCCTGAGCCTGGCCTAGGGAGATGGCAGGGTGCTGGTTTAGCTGCGGTCCCTGCTGGGACGCCTCGCCTGGCAGGACTCTTCTCTAGGAGGGGCTCTGTTCTCCAGTCCCCACGGCGCAGGGACCCCAGACCCCTCTGCCTGGCTCCCGGCCCCTCTCGGGGGCTCCTCCAACATAGCTGCATCCCAGGGGCTGCGGCAGATGGGGATGAGCCCCGCTGGGATTTTGGCAGGGCTTCGCAGGTCCAAGGACCTGGCGCCAGGGCTGGCGTCGACAAGGGTGATGGGACGTGGTTTCAACGGGGGGCAGTTCTGGGGACCGGCCCTGTCCCTGCGTTACTGGTGCTTGGCACGACACGTCCCAGGCAAGGGGGTGCCAGCTCCTGCCCTGCAGTGGGTCTTGACCCCATCCACCCGTTGTGGTTCCTGCAGTTTCTTTGGGTTTCTGGCGGGGCACGGCGTGGCGTGGTGGTGCTGGTGGGTGGCAGCGGAGGGCCCCCGCCACCGCGTGCTGCCGCCGGGCTGGTGCAGCAGCCGTTTCCACCCCAGTGCCGGGGCAGCGGGGCGGGAATGGCCGAACCAGCCTGACATTTCCTGCGGAGGACGAGTTCCCCCGCGCCCTTCAACTCTGTAAATCCAGCTCCTGCCTGTGCTCCTGCCCTCCTTCCCTTTGGCATTTTCACTAAGTCTCTCCGCTATTTGNGCTCCGGAGCGTTCCTGTGGCTCGGAAGCAAACGAGGGGCTCGCTTCTCTGGGAAGCGATGACTTAATAGTTCTCGGCAGGGAGGTTTTGCCTGAGGAGGGCTCCCGTTTCTCACAGGGTCGTCGTGTCCCCCCCCCGACCCCTCTTGCTCGCAGGAGCACAGCCAGCAGACTCGGGAAAAGCCCCGGAGACTCAGCCAGCTCCCACTGCCCGGCATCGCTTCTCCGGTGGCTGCAGAGCGAAGCCCCCGGGCCCGAAGCCCCTTCCCAGGGCACGCAGCAGCCCTGCTTCCCCTTGCCCGGGGGGTGCGGGTGCCTCCCCGCAGCAGCCAGCCCGGGGGGTGCTGGCGGGTGCCCCGGGGATGCGAGCGGCCTCGGGTGAGGGTGCTGAGCTGCGGGTGCTGGGCTGGCGGGTCCCCGGGCGGTGGCAGCAGAGCTCTGTGCTGCAGAGGCGGCCGCACGAAGCGGGAGCTGCTCTGGCTTTAGCTGCGCTGGGAGTGGGGCTGGGGGCGAGTGGGGCTGGGAGTGGGGCTGGGGGCTGCAGCAGTGGCCGGGTTCGCCCGCGCAAGGGGCGAGCGGTGCAGCGGGCGGCTGTGCGGGAGCCGGCTCTCCGGGCACCTTGTCCCAGGCCGGCTGAGCCGTGCTGGGTGATGGTGTGCGGGGGCTGAGGGCTCCCTGCCCTGGGCTGGGGGGCTCTCCGCTGCCCGTGTGCCCCCCCAGGGAGAGGCCCAGCCTCACCTCCCCACGCGTGCTGGGGACCGTATCCTGCTGGCATGGCTCTTCCCTGTGGAACCGGTGCTTTGGGGCCAGCCCAGGGGGCCGCCCTGTGGGGTGCGTATGGGCAGCAGCAAGGGGGGGGGGGGGGGACATTCCCTTTCGGAGCAGCTGGGGGGAACGGTGAAACCCTGTTTCACAGTGTGAGCCCCCCACTGTCGCCTTCCTAAGGGCTCCCTTCCTGAGCCTGGCCTAGGGAGATGGCAGGGTGCTGGTTTAGCTGCGGTCCCTGCTGGGACGCCTCGCCTGGCAGGACTCTTCTCTAGGAGGGGCTCTGTTCTCCAGTCCCCACGGCGCAGGGACCCCAGACCCCTCTGCCTGGCTCCCGGCCCCTCTCGGGGGCTCCTCCAACATAGCTGCATCCCAGGGGCTGCGGCAGATGGGGATGAGCCCCGCTGGGATTTTGGCAGGGCTTCGCAGGTCCAAGGACCTGGCCCCAGGGCTGGCGTCGACAAGGGTGATGGGACGTGGTTTCAACGGGGGCAGTTCTGGGGACCGGCCCTGTCCCTGCGTTACTGGTGCTTGGCACAACACGTCCCAGGCGAGGGGGTCCCAGCTCCTGCCCTGCAGTGGGTCTTGACCCCATCCACCCGTTGTGGTTCCTGCAGTTTCTTTGGGTTTCTGGCGGGGCACGGCGTGGCGTGGTGGCGCTGGTGGGTGGCAGCGGAGGGCCCCCGCCACCGCGTGCTGCCGCCGGGCTGGTGCAGCAGCCGTTTCCACCCCAGTGCCGGGGCAGCGGGGCGGGAATGGCCGAACCAGCCTGACATTTCCTGCGGAGGACGAGTTCCCCCGCGCCCTTCAACTCTGTAAATCCAGCTCCTGCCTGTGCTCCTGCCCTCCTTCCCTTTGGCATTTTCACTAAGTCTCTCCGCTATTTGAGGAAGGGCATCGACGCCTCCCTCGGAGCCCGGGCAAGGCTCTCAGCCAGCTCTTTGTTTAAGCACCTTTGACTTTTAAAGCCCCTTGTAAACAAATACTGCTTTACTGGCCGTGCTGGCTCAGCCCAGCCCCTGCATCCCCCCTCTGCTCGCTCGGCCGAGGGAATTCCCCGGTGTGACCTGTGCTTTGGAAAATCCACATGAGCCTCTGGCTCAGCAGCTGCAGTGAAGATGCTAAAACATCTTCTGCTCCTCCAGTGGTTTCTGGCTGGCAGACAAGGGGAGGGGTACCGGGGGGCTGCGGCGTGCTCGCTGCTCGATTTGCTTTTTAATGGGGCAGGTGATAGGGCTGCCAGCGCTCCCCGTGGGACAGGGCTTGGTGGCCCATTGGGTCCCTGCGGGAGGGAGTCTGCTGCTATCCAGGCACCGTGTGTGTTTGCCTTCCCCGGCGCTCCATTTAATGCCATCCATCATCGTGCCCGCTCCCGGGGGGGCTGCGGGCTGGGCTTTGCAGCGAGGGCTGCTGTTCTGTCCCCCCGGCGTTGCAGAGATGCTGCAGTGGCCGTTGCTGCTCCGCCAGGGCTGGACACTTGGGCTCTGCAGTGCAACGGTCTCCGGCACCGCCGGCTGGTGTGGGTCCCTGCCGTGCCAGCACCATGGCGTGCACGCTACTGGAGAAACCCCTGGGTGCATCGTCTGGTGGGTGGCACAAGCCTTGGGGACCGGGAGGGGACCGGCAGCTTGGGGCACCGTGGAGCCCCTGCCAGCCCGGAGGGGTACAGGAGCTCCCCGGGCGGTGGAGGAGACCAAATCTGCGTGAATTTCCAGAGGATTTGGAAGCAGAAAACGCCATTCGAGTTGGCAGGCGGTCTCCTTGTATCCCGCTCCGCACACCTGCGTGTCCCGCGCCTCTGCTCTGGTGTTTCCCTGCTTGGCAGGGCCTTTGCCGGGTCAAATGGCCCCATCTCCGCAGCCGGGAGAGGGGGAGCACAGCCCCTGCCCCTCTTGTGCATGTGGGGGGATGAGAGCCGTTGGTACCTCTGGCCGGGTCGGAGCGAGCTGCTCGCTGGCTGGCCCGGGCTGAGGTTGGGTGGTGGGAGCAGATCATCCCACCCGGCCGCTCAGGGCTGGTCGGAGGTGCACCGTGGTCCAGGCAGCACGTTTTGATGGGCTGCGGGCGTAGGGCCGTGGCAGAGCGGTGTTTCTGGTACGTTGGCAATGTCTCCGGGGCTGTTGGGGGCAGCGGGGACCGAGCAGCGACGGGGCTGTAGCTCTGCCGTCTGGGGTGCGCTGAGGCAGCGCCGTGCTGCTTCCATCCATCCATTCCTCGGCCGCATCCCAGCGGATGCTGAGCTGCTGCCTGGCTCCGTGCCTCCGTGACCGGCCACCAGCCTTGCCCTTTTTGCAAGCCCGGGCAAGGAAGGTCTACGCAGGCTTCAAGAGCGGACGTGGCTCACTTAGAGCCTGGCAAGCGTGCGTCCCCTTGTCCCCCGGGCTCCATCAGACGCACCACCAACCCCGCGCCCAGGGGTCTCCAGATTGCCTGCTGGATGTGTTGCCTTGATCCTTGCAAGCCCCGTGTTACGCCTGGCTGGACCCCGCTAGCCGGGTGCCTGGGAGGTTCACACGGCCCCAAGGGGCCGACTGGGTGCTTAATGGCCGGGTGCTGAGGGGTGGCGCTTGCAAAGCGTCCCGGGATGGCAGTGATGCTCTCTCGGGATGCCGTGCTGGGATCTCAGGTCTGTTAGGTTATCACAGCCCCTCCAGGAGGAAGCCCAGCTGTCATGGACGTGGCTTTTTATCTGCATTTTATCTGCTTGTAAACCGAGAGACGGTCCTAGTCTGAAAACATAATTAATGAACAAGTTGCTGCCTCTTTAAAACATCACGTAATTTCTTTGCAAGCGCGGTAGTGGTCGATTCCTGAAAGCCAAGATTAGTATTAATAAAGCAGGAATGAGGTACAGTATTAACCTTTTCCATCAATCTCTATTTATTGAGTCGTTAATTAGAGACATCTAATTTCCCAGGCCAATTCTGCCTGGGCTTGGGGGCTGGGGAGGAGGCAAGGAGGAAGCGGGATGCCGTTTTCTCGCTTAAACAGCGATGAGTTTTGCCAGCGGGGTAGGAGCCCCTTCCCAAAGCGAGCAGCCTGGGGGGCGGCTCCAGCAGCAGGAAAAGCCCCGGGGCACCTTATAAACCCAAACCCTCGTTGTGTTTCTCAAATACAGCGGCAACCCTAGGAGAAACCGCCGCTTTATTGCGTTAACAAGTCTCTATTGGATTTTTCTCGGCTGCGAAACCTGACGCTTGGCAGCGGTGTTTTATCAGCGGCCAAGGTGTTGGTTTTGAAGCGGCAGCGGGATTTATTGAATATTAAGAGCTGAGCGGGGCCGCCGTGGATTGAGGAGTTGATGGCGTGCGACCAGGACGTTATCGGCTGTCCTACGGGGAAAAATGACCCGGCGCTGAGTGTTTATGAGTCGCCTTGGCCCTGGGAGGGCCGCGGGCGGCTTGGGGATGGTGTGGGGTCAGGCAGGGCCACGAGCGACGAAAAAGGCGTTGAGCGGCCTCGTTCGGGGCACATTTGAAAGCTGCGCGGGCCACGGTGTCAAGGTTTGCAGAGCCGATCCCTCCCGGTGACCGGTGCCCCCGTCCCTCCACCGCGCGATGGGGCGGGAGGGCTGCGTGACGCCGGGGTTTGTTTTGCCCCGCGGCGAGGGTGGGATCGCCTCGGGTGCTGGGGGCGGCGGGGGCTTCCCGCGCTGCCGAAGCACACCGCGATCTTGCTCTGGTTTTGCGCGCGGCTCCGTTTGGTCCCAGGTGCGCTTGGGGAGGGAAGGAGAGCGCTCGCAGCATGCCCCGAGGAGCAGTCGGGGTGCGGGGCTGCTTCGGGGACGGCTGTACCCGCTGCCCTCGGCTCCCTGAGAGGCGCCAAATTATTCCCAGCGCTTTGTTTTAGGAAATCGCAGCAGAGCTCGCCGTTTGCCTCTTGGAACAGGGGGAAAATCCGGCTTTTCTGGTGCTGTTTTGCACAACCCTTCTCATCTCTCAACCTCCGAGCTGGATCCCGACGGCGGGCGCTCCTCTCCGGCGTTTGTGCGCTTGTTGGTTTTTAACCGAGCGGTTCAGAAAACGCTTCTTCCCCCGCGACGTACGGCGGAGTGAAGGACGCTGAGCTAAGCGAGGAGGCAGCGGCCGCACCGAGGGGGGGTTAATAAAGCCAAATGTGGCCAAGGGGAGCATCTCTCCCTCCGTGCCGGGGCTGGAGGGGAGAGGCGGCCCATGGGGGCGCAGGGGTGGTGGGCGCCGGCGCCTGCCGCTCGTTTCAATGGGCGATTAATATTTGTTCCCTAAACAAAACAGCTAGGCTTTGACGAGCGAACAGGCAGCCTCGCAGCGCCGTCAAGGGAAACTGGGCGAAGGGGAGTTCGCTTCCGTGCGAGCCCTTCCCTTGCTCTTCTGGCTGAAAATTGACTCCGGCAGAGCAGCAGCGTCCGGTGGGGGGGGGGGAGCCCCGGCAGGGACCGAAATCCCAAAGCGCTTAACACGCTTTGCAGAAAGAAAAGCTTGGGGATTTTTTTTTTGTTGTTGTTGTTTGTTATTTTTGCTTTCAAATACGTTCTCGGTTTAAGCGTATCTCATCAAGTGGAGTGCCTGTTACCTGCAGCGCGCCTGTAAGCAAGCGGGTGTTGAAAATGCGTTTTTTTTCCCAGCTTATCGGGAGTATTTTTAGCCCTGACGCACCCGTAACGGCTTCGTTTTGCTCTCGAGCGCGTCGCTCGTGCTACGCCAGAGCGGAGCGTCGAAGGGGATGTTGCAGCCGCGGCGCTGCGGCCGAGCTCTGGGTCGCCCGAGGCGGGGGGAAGCGGCCTTGGCTCTCCTTCTTCGTTAAGGGCTGCTAATTACTGCTGGGGCTGGGCGCGCGGGGATGCTGCTGCGCCCGCAGCAGCCGGGCAGTTCTGAGTTATGTAAACCTCGGCGTGCGGAGCAGCCGGTGGGCGAGCGCGGCGTTTGCACGCGTGCTGATTTGCGCTTCCCTGGGTGTGGGTTAATTAACCGGAGGGGTCAACGGCTTGCAGGCGGATTTCGTTCGTGACGGCGCGTCCTCCCTCGCCTATGCCCGTGTGCATGGCCTGGCTGCGCTTTGCCCGGCCGCGGGCTGTGCGCGAAGCCGGGTGCCACCACCCCGGGCGGCCCTGGGGACCGGCGGCAAGAGGAGACGGCGCGGTGCTGGGCTGAGCACCCAGCTTTGCTGGCACGTGGGTGCAGGCGCCCGCGGGCAGGGTGGCCTGGCTGGAGGCGACATCCCCGTGCAAGGCTGTGTTTTGGGGGGGCGACGCGCTCCAGCCTGTCACCGGCCGTGTCCCTGCTTGGGCTGGGCGGTTTTGGCAACGAGGGGGCTCGTACGAGCCCCGTGGTGGCTTCAGAGATGCACCAGCGTCCTGGCAGCTCCCTCCTGGCAGAGGTGACGCTGCCCGACAGCAGGATTATTTTTTTCCTGAATTGATTAAAATATGAGGAAAGGCGGTAATTTTTTTATGAGCTTCTTGCTGGGTCCAAGGGCTTCCTGTAGCAGCTGGAGAGGCAACGCTAAAGGCAGCTGGGTGGCACTTGCTTTTTAAGTTTTTTTTATTTTTATTTTCTGATTTGGGAGAATGATTCAAGACAACTCCCCCGGAGCTTTTTTCCCCAATCCGTTCCTGCAGCTTTCATTTCCAAAACCCTTTCCTCCTTTGCTGTTCCTCTGGAGCTTGAAATAAAACGTTCCCCTTGCAGAGGCCGAGGAGAGAAGAGGCCAGGCAGTTAATAACCGAAAAGGGACGGGGAAGGAGCCTTTTGAAAGTAAAGAGATGACTTTGGTGGTGGTGGTGGTGGTGGGTTTCTTAGCAGAGGCGATCAAAAGGAGTTGGCGAAGGGGCCTTGACTTGGGTCCATCGCTTCGGCGCTCTGCAGTTGCTGCCGACGGCCCTTTGCTCATCGCTGCGCCGGTGGAGATGAATAATTAGAAGTGGAGAGGAGCCCCGCTTAATTGCGAGCGCCCTCCTCTACGCGGACGGCACAACTGGGCGGCACGGGGCGGGTTGCAGGGGTGAGACGGGGGCCCCAGCCTTGGCCAGGCAAGGGGTGGCCCGTGCCCATGCCCCGGTTTGGGGGGAAGGTGGGAAGCTGTGTGATGGCGGGGGGCACACGTGGGGGCTCAGCAGGTGGGGAAACACGTGGGCAAAGCACCTCTCTAACCCTTGCAGAGCGCTTGGCTTGGCTTTGCCCGTGCGTAACGCAGAGAAGCTTCTTGCTGGCGGTTCGGAGGCGGTGAGGGGGATGCGGTGCCAGGGTGGGGACCGTGCGGCTTCTGCCGCACCGCATGGCCGTCTCTGTGTTCTCTGTTGCAGGTGGCAGCCTCTCCAAGCAGGATTGGACCATCCAGTGGCCCACGACGGAGCCGGGGAAGGAGAACAGCCCCGGGTGCCAGCCGGAGCCGGGGCAGTGGGGCAGGACGCACCTCTCGCAGAGCCCCAAGGTCCAACCCAAGTGCGGGCAGCATCACTGCCACGTGGGCTCGCCCCACGGACCCATGTACACCCACGTGGACCGGCTGACCGTGGAGGGTCACCCGGGGCTGTGCCCACCCGTGGAGTCTGGCCACCGCTCCCTGCCGCCCTCCCCGCGCCAGCGACACGCCGCTCACACCCCGCCGCGTACCCCCAACATCGTGACGACGATGACGCCGCCGGGCACGCCACCGGTACGACGGAGGAATAAACTGAAGCCTCCCGGGACGCCACCGCCCTCGTCGCGAAAACTGATCCATCTCATCCCCGGCTTCACCGCGCTGCACCGGAGCAAGTCGCACGAGTTCCAGCTGGGGCATCGCGTGGACGAAGCGCACACCCCCAAGTAAGTGGGTGCCCTGGGGTGCGGGTGCACGGTGGGGTGATGAACCCTATCCTAGCACCTCTGGAAAAGTGCTTTGGTCCCTAAAT
>VZSC01008133.1:0-33059 GCA_013398225.1 Steatornis caripensis | reverse complement strand
GCGTCCCAAGGACCCCCCCCGGCCCCATCGCCAGCCTTGGGGCACGGATGCCGTTTGGCAGCCAAATCCTCCACGATTTCCCATCCCTAGGACCACGGGCACCCAAGTTTTGAAGAAGGAAGATCCCGCTTCCCTTTTTCTCCCGGGGGATCAGCGCGGCAGCGCCGGGTGCGCTCAGGATTGAGGCGGAATTACTTCCCTAAGCGCCGAAACCAGAAAACGTTGTTGGCTTGAGATGCCGGAGAGGAGCCCGGCGAGCCCTTGGCGAGGCCCCCTCTCCCCGGCTGTCTCTCGACGATCTCTTTTCAGCAGCCAGCGCGCCTTGCTGCTTGTGGCAGGAGCACGCTCCCGTCTCTGTCATCTCTGGTCCTGATCGGATGCGCGTTTGGATGNAGCCCTTGGCGAGGCCCCCTCTCCCCGGCTGTCTCTCGACGATCTCTTTTCAGCAGCCAGCGCGCCTTGCTGCTTGTGGCAGGAGCACGCTCCCGCCTCTGTCATCTCTGGTCCTGATCGGATGCACGTTTGGATGCGTCTCACTTATTTTGAACAGGCGGTTTGCCCTGCTGGGATTAGATTTTCACAGACGCGGAGCGAGAGCTGGCAGCGAGCTGCCGAAGGAGGCTTGCTCCTGCAGCACAGACGTCGCTGGAGGGGCCGAGTCCCCTTCGGGCAGGGCCAGGATCCCCCTGAGGTTTGGTTCTGAATTGAATTTTTTTTTTTTTTTTTGGAGGGGAAGCAGTAAAGACTTTGGGGTGCCCTTGAACTCTGGCTTGGCCCTGAAATCACCCGGCTGAGGGGCAGGAGATGGTTTGGCTGGCTCCATCCAGCACCGCCTCTCGGTGCGTCTGCTCACTCCCGGTGAGCAAGCGACCACCAGAGACGTGTTGTTACTTTGAAATAGGGTTCAGGACTCCATGCCCCACGTGCTGACTACGAGCACCCCGAAATCAAGTTGGATCTTCTTCTTTTTGTGGTAAAGGCTTCTATCTGTTAGGTCCAACCCAAGACCTTGTGTGTACCCGGAGAGCAAAACCCATCGCCCGTCCCCAGTAGCCCATAAACTGGAGCTCTGAGCGAGGCTTCTTCACGCAGGGACATCTCGGAGCGTCTTCCCGCAGTGCACAGCGGAGACGCTCTTGCTGGGGCCTGAGACCAAGACGAGAGCAAGAGCCGCAGAGCATCTCCTGGTACGTGCAGTCACGAGCAGTGACCTCTCAAAGCCTTTGTTTTGTCCCTTGAGAGCTGACCATGGCTGGTTCTAATGTGGCCTCCACGGGTGCCCGCCTCCCGTCTCCTCGGCTCCCAGCCGGGCGCCTCAGCCCAGCCCTGTCCATCGGCTCTGTTGCATCCACAGTTGCCTTTGGTGCTGCTCTGGCCGTGGCCCTGGTGGGTCACTTCTGGACCCCGGTCCTGGCTCTGCCTCTTGGCTTTGGGACCAAGGACTTTGCAGTTTACGGCGCTGAACTTCTGTCCCGCGAAGCGGCCCGGCTGTGCCTGCCCGGGGCTTGGGTGGTCGACCAGTGATGGCCAAGCAGGCGACAAGAGGCCACCAGAGCTCCTTGCGCTTCCTCGACCCCGTAGCATCTGTGAGGGGCTGGCGCTGGATGTCTATGCCTGGTGGAGAGGGATTCAAGATAAGGTCCAGTGGATCAAGCCCCGTGCTGGGAATCCAGAGGCGTTACATCCGATCTTTCTGCCGGAAAGGACCCGGGAGCACGACGCGGNTGGCCAAGCAGGCGACAAGAGGCCACCAGAGCTCCTTGCGCTTCCTCGACCCCGTAGCATCTGTGAGGGGCTGGCGCTGGATGTCTATGCCTGGTGGAGAGGGATTCAAGATAAGGTCCAGTGGATCAAGCCCCGTGCTGGGAATCCAGAGGCGTTACATCCGACCTTTCTGCCGGAAAGGACCCGGGAGCACGATGCGGGTGTTGAGGGTGCCCCGGGGCATGCGCGTGCGCGGCCAGTGCCCTTCAGACCGTGGCCCCTCTCTGCAGGCATCCCGTCCCTGGTGCTGGGCATGGTTTCATAGGGAAGAGACTTCTCTTACACGCTCTCCCAGCCCAAACCACCTTCAGCAGGGGCCTACCCAAATGGGACATCGCTTCTTTGTGACCATTAGTGGCTTTCTCCTCCCTGAACCCGCCCTGCTGCCAGTACAAGCCACGATACGAGCGCTCCATGGCTCTGTTGGCAGCCTGACCGGGAGCTCCCTGCAGCTCACATCTGGCCACAGCTGGCTGCCTCGCCATCGGGCCGCTCCAGCCGGCAGCGAGGCGCTGGAGGGTTTCCTACCCCGGCAGCGCTGTGCAGAGCCGAAGAATACAGCTTTGTCTGGGTAAGCCGAACTGACCCTGCAAGGCTGCGAACTGGGCGAAAGAAAAATCACAATGCGAGTATTTAAGCCAGCGAAGCAACTGAACGTGACATTTCGGCCGTATAAATAGGATCGTCACGCTGTACAGAGGAACTGCCGGGATTATAAAGTGACTCTGTTTTCTTCCGAGCGAGATGCTCTGCGAATAGCTCTGCCTTGTTCGCCTGCTTGGGTTGATCCCCTGGGCAAGGGCTGAGGTTTCGTTTCGCCTCGCTGGATCGTCCCTCCACCCGCAGCAGGGACGCTGTGGGGACGTCGCCGGGTTTGCGCCCGGCTGTGGCTGCGCGCAAAAATGCTGTCGACCCCCTTTTTAACTTGAATCCTGCGCGGATTTTATATCACGGCGGGGGAAAGGCGCTGGTGCCACCGCTGCTCTGGGCATTGCTGGTGCTGCTGCAGCTCCTGTGCCGCTGCGGCGCCACGGGTCAAGGATCTCTCCCATCCTATTTCGGCCCTAAAACCAGCCAGAGCGAGGACCGAGATGTCTTGTCGTGGGACTTTGCGCTCTCGGGCGCGCCCTTTGCGGCAGAGCAGCCCGCCGGTGCGCTTGGCTCCCCGGTGGGCCCCGCGCGGGCAGTAGCACTTGCCAGCATCCCCCATCGCTGTCGCAGCGTGGGCCGTGATTTCTGCCCGGGGACGGGGTGGTAGAGATACACCTCGTGCTGAACCTGTCATGGGTGCCTTCCAGGGGGTTGTTGAACTGGTTTGGGAGGAGGCTGCCCCCTGGTATCTCCCCATAATCTCTCCGCGGGAGTCAACCGCCCCTGGGGCTGCCGCTGGGAGCGTTTCGGTGGGCGCCGGTCCGCAGGGCATCTGCAGCCAAGGGCAAAGCCTCCTGGCCGCTCCTTGGCTTTGCGGTGATTTATCCCGGGATCCTTTCCAAGTTCGCTTCCATCGATTTTTATCCGTCCTGTTCATAATGCGAACGTCTCCTGGCGCTGTTTGCTGTAGCAGGGGGAGGAGGGTTTGTTTATCGGGCTGTCGCCGTGATGGATAACACATTCGCACCACTTCCCTGGGCCGCCGCAAAGGGGCCAGGAGGTTAAGGGGGATGTGGTCCCAAAACACGGTCCCCATTGATGTGGTTCGGCACCGCTCCCCGCGCTGCCAGCCCCGGGGGATGCTCCTGCTGTATTCGGTGAGGGTGCTGGGGCTTGCTGGGGGCATCGCTGCCCTCCTGGTCTGCCCCCAGGGAGGGTGGAAACCCAAAATACGTGAACTAGGGGAGCTCTGGCCGCTCTTCGGCATGCAGGAGGTGCCCAGGTATCCCACCTCCCCGCCGCGGAGCAGAAAGGAAACATCCACACTGGCAGCCGCAAGGTGCCGAGGAGCTGTCAGGGTGGCAGCGGGGGCGACGAGGGCGTCACGGCCGAGGTAGCGTCCCGGTCCCCGTCACCTCCGAGGCGCACGGGTGCCACTCAGGGACCGGCGGTGGCTGTCATGGCTGCCTGTCAGCGCTGGGGAGCGGGCGGTAGGGCTCCTCTCCCGTGTCGGCTGTCAGAGACGCGCCGGAGGCGGCTGTCACCCTCCACCCGGGCGGTTTCCCCCCTTCGCCGCTCTCCTCCCGGCACATCTGATCGCCGTCAAGCGCGGGCTGTTGACTCAAGGATAAGCTGTGCCGCGCGGAGCGGGAGCCGTGCCCTTTGCGGGCACGATGCTGCGGCGAAGGGAGGCGCGGAGGTTTTGGGGTGTTTGGGTGGAGAGGGGCATCTTCCAGCACCGCGCGCCTGGCTGCGGGGTCCGTGCCGCGCGGCGAGCACGGGTGTGCTGGGCGGCGTGGGGCTGTGTCGTGGTATTGGGGAGCAGGGTTTGGGCTTTGAGGGCCTCTCCGGGTGCTGGGGAGGAGGCAGGAAAGGGATGGGTGCTCGGCCACGGGGTCCCCGTTGGGCTGCTTGGTGGGTACCGGCTGCGTCCTTCCCTGGGAAATTATACCCATTAAATATCACCTGGGAGGAGGAGAGGGGGGGGGAAAAACCCGCTAGAACTGCCCTCAGGCACTTGTGTGAGGGGAATTATGGCTCTTTCGGAGCTCTGGTTTTTCAAGCCATAAAGGAGGCTGCCGGTGATAAACATATAAATAATGACTGACACCCAGGCAGGGGAGGTCAGGAGCCATCGATCGTTGCGGGGCAGCTCGGGGGCGGCGAGCTGCCAGCAGCAGGAGGACGGAGGGAGGCTGGCAGCCGGCTGTCGCGCTTCAAAACCCGCCGGGGTCAACGTATGCCGGCGCCGTGGGCGCAGCCGCAGCGCCTCGGCTCTGGCGGTTCTCCGGCACGGAGTCCCAAAGCCTGGTCCTGCGGCCACGAGGGGTTTCGGGTTTTTTTCCCCTCTTGCAATGACCTCTAAGTGTGGAATTTTGGGGGTTGATGAGAGTATTCCTGCTGTGCCGGGGGCAGGCTGCTGCGTGTCCACCTTCCCTGTGGCCATCACCCCGCTTCGATATCGCGCGGGGCGAAGCGGCTTCGCCGCCGGGCGGGCATCTCGCGTGCGCCGGTTAAAGGGGAGAACCCCCGACGGACTTCAGAGCCCCCCAGCCCCTGGGGCTGTTCCCTGCGGCCGTGGGGCACCTTGCCCTGCCCTCCTTGCTTGTTTTCCCTCCTGCAAACAGCGGGGCTATTGTTAAACGCCGCGCTCCTTCATGTATTGCTCCCTCTAATGAACGTAATTAGCCGTGAATCACGCAGGTCTCATTTTTGTTAGGAGGCTAAAATCCCCGATACACTTTAATACATTCTCGCAGCGAGCCCATTTAGAAAGTAATTAAAAGGCTCAGCCGTCTTTGCCTGCGTCTCCTCTCCCCCTCCCTGGGATGGCAGGATTTAATTGAGGCCAGCTGAAAGTTAGTGGAAATAAATTGTGGCTGATAAAGTGGAGGTTGTAATTTAATTCTGGGAGAGGAGCTATTCTTGCCTGGGTGCTCGGTTCATCAAGGGCGGGTGTTGAGGCGGGGAGCGGCGGGGGGGCGGAACTTATTTGTGTGAAGTGATTTACTGCTGAGAAAACGACGTACGGGGAGGAACGGTGTTTGTGCGCGGAGCGCTCCCGCTCTTCAGAGCATCGTCACCGGGGCTTGCGGGCACCCCCGGGAGGCTGCGGGTCTTGGGGTAGTGGGAGGGGTGCTGGGCCCGGAGCCCGCGGTGCGTTATCTCAAGGGCTGGTGGAAAGCGTGGGTCAAAAATTGTCGGCGTGCTGCTGGCGTAAAGAGCCAAGCGGGGCTGGGGGGCAGCAATTACCTTAATTGACTTTGTGGTCCCTTGGGCGTCTTAATTGCCGGCGGTGCCCGCGGGGTGATCGGGACCGAGGAGCCGGGAGTCAGAGAAGGAGCTGGAGCAGCTGGCAGCCGGAGGTGCTGGAGATCGATGCGTTTTCGGATGCTCCCAGGACTCGTAACAAGCGCCGAGCCGCCCCGGCGGCGGGCGCCTTGCGCGGGAAGCGGCATGTAAATGTAACCTTCAGAAAGAGCGCGCAATTAAAACGCCCTGCCGCCCGCGATATTAAAATGGGATATTAAAGCAAACAGTGCTTCTCCCCGCTCGGAGGGATGATATTGAAAGCGTATTTAGCGAGGGATTTGCCGGCGTACTGAGCAAACGGCCGGGCCCACAGCTGGGGTCTGCCGCTCGGCTCCGCGCCGTGGCTTGGCTCGCGCTGCGCCGGGGCTGGTTGCTCGTGCCCGGGAAACCTCGCGAAACCCTGCTTGAAAATCCAGCCTTTGAGTCGCTGGGGCTGAGCATCCCGCGGGGCACGGGGAGGAGGAGGAGGAGGGCCTCTGCCCTTGCTGACGCTGAAGGTGGACGTGGAGTCCGAGCATGGTGCCGGCACGGCCGTGCTGCTGCTGACCTGCCCGCTCTGGCTGGCGCTGATGGGCTTCTCTTGTTTCCTTACCCAGCCAAGGTCCCGTTGCCCTTTCTCCCCCCTTTTCCCTCAGAAGGAGGGTGCCCAGGCTGCTTTTCACTTTGTTCTTCTGTTTGAATGCGAGTTAAATTGCCTGCCAAGCGGCTGACGCTTGCCGTTTTGTTCCACCGCAAGGCGTGATGTCTCGTTAATAAATGATGCGGTTGCCGTTTCAGCTTCGTTTTCGCTTTCTCGTTTGGACGGCGTGACACGGCTCCCACGGCTTTGCAACCCCGCTCGGTGTGCGGGTGGCTGCAGCACCCGTGGGGCTGGTGCATCGCCTCCCACCGCTCTCTCTGGCCCAGNCCACCGCAAGGCGTGATGTCTCGTTAATAAATGATGCGGTTGCCGTTTCAGCTTCGTTTTCCCTTTCTCGTTTGGACGGCGTGACACGGCTCCCACAGCTTTGCAACCCCGCTCGGTGTGCGGGTGGGTGCAGCACCCGTGGGGCTGGTGCATCACCTCCCACCGCTCTCTGTGGCCCAAACTGGGTGCTGGGGGCTGTTGGGGGGGGGCAGGAGACCCCGCTTCCCCGCAGACCCAAGCACAAAGCCAGAGGCCTCTCGCTTTCCAGAAGGGGAGCCCAGAGGGATGTCTGTAAGGGGAAACGTTAGGCAAGCTCTATTTTTTTTGCGTGCATCCTTTGCTCCCCTCCCCAAAAGCCTGAACCCCGGCTCTCGCCTTTGTTACCGCCTGATGGTTTTCCCCTGTCTCTCCTCTCCTCTCCCCGCAGATACGCTGTCAGTGCCTCGCTGGTCCCCGCAGATCCCCCGTCGAGATCTAGGAAACTCGATAAAACACAGGTACGCCAAGCCTGCCGCAGCGCCGGCTGGGTCCCGCCAATGCTGGGGGCTGAGCGTCTCCGCTTCCGTCTCCGGTGCGGGACGGGGCGCTCAGGGCCGCTCCCCGTTTCCCACGCTGGGCTGCGCTGTCCGGGAAGCCCATTTAAATCCCATCTCAGTTCAGGTTTGGTTTGGATAAGGCTTTTGAGCTACTATCAATAAAAGCTGTGTATAATCCCAGGCCCTACCAACCTTCAGCAAATTTCCCGTCTCCAGATTATTGCCCTCCCAAATCTGCCTCAAGAAGGAAAAGCACTAGAAGTAGGCTCGGCGCTGCCGTTCGCTGGGGCAGCCACTCCTCAGGTGGGCTGGAAACTCGGCTCCCCAGGGCAGGGAGATGTACCGGGGGCTCCGGCCACCGCCTGCGGTGGGCAAAGCTGGGGAGCCGCAGTGAGCTGGTGGCTAATGCCCGTCCTGGCCCGCTTGGACCCACTTCGAGCAGGCTGTGCCGCTCTGCGTAACCAAAGAGGGGCTCAGATTTGTGCCTTGGCATCCCTACAGAGACGCCTCGGCACCTGCGGCAGGGTTTGAGGGCAGCGAGGGAGGGATAAATCGGGGCTCGGTGGAGAAGCGCGGCTCGGGAGATGTTCCTGCAGGAGCACGGATGGCGCGGCACAGCCGCCTGTGCCCCCGGCCACGCTCCGCGTTTCTCTCCGCAGGTTTTCCACCAAGTACTGGATGTCTCAGACCTGCACCGTCTGCGGGAAAGGAATGTTGTTCGGCTTAAAATGCAAAAACTGCAAGTATGTCGTGGTGTTGGAGCTGCTTGTGGCGCTCCTTAGTGTTGCGGGGGGGGATAATTGGGGTTTGTTTTTTTTTTTTTTTTTTTTTGCCGGAGTGGAGCAGGGGCTCGGGCGTGGGGAGACCAGCCAGCCTCTCGTCAGCTCGTCCTTGCGGGAAGCTTTAACGAGCAGTGCAACTGGGTGAAGAACCCCCCAAAACGGGCCTGGGGTTGGGTCTGCGCGCCGGGGTTGGAGCGGGGTCCTCGGGGCAGGGTGCTGCCTGCCGGACCTCAGCCCTGCTCGCACCAGCTCCGAGGCAGGTCCTGACAGCCACCCGGCTCGAGATACCCACGGTAGAGGGTTAAGCACGGAATTATCTGCCGGAGATGGGGGGATGGATGCGCTGCACCCGACGAGAGCATCGCCTGCCCGCGGGGCAGCTCCGGCCGTCGGATGGGTTTTGCCCACAGCCCTGGGCTGTATCCTCTCTTTTTAGCATCAGCAAAAGTCTTGTGGCCTCGTGTTTCCCGGCGATGTCGTGGCGTCGAGGAGCCAACCCACCCCAAACCGCAATTAAACTGCGACGCAAAGGAGAGGGGCGCCCCGCTGGCCGTAACATCGGGCAGGACTGGAAAAAGATAGCAAGGCAGAGGCTGCGGCCGCTTGTGCCGCTTTAAACCCGGCGTAGCTGAGCTCTTACGCAGTTATCGCGCAGCCAGCAGCGCTGAGCAAAGCTGCCTCTGGAGACACGACTGCCGTTCGTAGGGACGGGTGCTGGGAATGCGCCGATGGTCTGCGGGGAGCCGAGTTAGCGGCAGCTGTCGAGGGATAACAATCGCTGTTGCCGTCGCTTAAACGCTGATGAGTTGGCGAACCGGGGTTTAAGCCTGGACAAGGAATGCCTGGTTACTCTGCGGTCGCTGGTGGTTTTCTGGAAGCGGCGTTCTCAAAGGCGTATTTCCTTAAAGCAGCCATTCCTGTTGCTTTCGATGCTTAAGCAACCGGAGGCTTTGCTGCGCGCAGTCCGTGCCCGCCCGGGGCCGGTCCCTGCCCCTGCGATGCTCCAGCTCCGTGTGGCTCCTGCTGCCTGTAGTCACTCAGAAAAGAGCAAATAAATGCCCTGGTTGTTAAAAGTTAGGCTGGACGGGAAGTATTTAGAGTCACCGGCTTTGCCGTAGCCGCCCCGCCCCGGCGCTGCCTTCCGCGGAGGCAGGAGGGGAACACGCAGGTAAAGCAAACAGACGGACCCCCCGTCCCCCCAAGCCTCGAAGACCGAATTAATCTCTGCCTTTCCCTCTGTGAACGGCTTTGTAATAAAAGCTGACACGCACGGCTCCTGAATTTTCATTACCCAGCTCGTTGACTTGTAGCTGCTGTGCTTTATTTTTTTCATCTTTTACGCTTGTTTTTGATTTTTTGGGGGGTTTCGGGGGTTTTTTTGGTTTTTTTTTTTTAAATCCTTTCCTCCTCGTTGCCTTTCCCCTCGTGGTTCTCCCTGTTGTGCTGGGGCCGCCCCAGCAGAGCGTGAGCCAGGGAGACATTTCCATCCCTAATTAAGAAGGAACGAGAAGGTTTCGGAGCGGCGGGAGCCTGCTTGTGCCTATATGCATGACCCGGGGGCGAAGCCCTCCGCAGCCTCCTGCCCCCGGCTCTGCGAAACCAGGCAAAGCTCTGCAGAAATAGTCCACGTAGCGGTTAAATGCTCTCATTATTTTTGTTAAATGTCCTGGTAATAAAGCTAGGAGGGAGGGCACAATGGCAGAGATTCATCGGGAGCCAAACAGGGCCGGGGCAGCCGCTTCCTTCTCCTCCGCTGCCCCTGAATTTAATTAAGCGTAAAGCAGCGTTAGTGCTGGATGGTGGTCAGGGGGAAGCGGCTTTCCCCCGAGCATGGCTCGCTGCTCCTTTTATTTCACCCGAGGCTGAACAAAAATGATAATTTGGGGCATCCTCAAGCTGGCTGGTGGGTGCCTGGTCTCCTGCAGCTGATGGAGGAAGGAGGGCAGCCCCCCCATCCAGCTTCTGGGGGTTCCTGCACCCCTCCACGGGGCCCGATGCACCCGCCGCGTGCCGGGTTCGCCCCTGCGTCCTTCCAGCCCACAGCCCCGATGCCAAGCGTCCCGTACCGCTGCTTATCCCCGCGCCCACGGCCCGGATGGGGGGCTTGGGAACCGCGGGTCTTCCCGAGTGCAAGCTGCAGGGCCGCAGGGATCCGGGAGGCTTTGCCCATGGGACCGCTCGGGCAGCGAGCACCCAGGGGCCGCGCGTAACCGAAACGTGACGTCAAGTCACCTTCCTGGGTGCAGAAGGGGTCCCCGGTGCGCAGCGGCGCGCCCTGCTCCGACCCGCGTCCCTCCGGCCGCACCGCGACGCTCCGCATCGCCTTCGCCCTCGCTTCTCACGCCGCCTTCTCTGTTCCCTGCTAGGCTCAAGTGCCACAACAAATGCACCAAAGAGGCCCCTCCGTGTCACCTGCTGATCATCCACCGCGGAGGTAAGGGCCTTTCTTCCCCCTTCTGCCTCCGTGGATGTTGCCACCAGGTAAAACTTTCAGAAGCCCCCCGGGCGATTCGGGAGCCCGACCCTCGCGGCCGGCCGGCGGGACGGAGGCTCCCGAACCGCTTGGGCGCTCTGTGAAAATTTTACCCACCGTTTTTTCCGCTTATAGGGAGACGAGCCGTTCGGGGCGAGGCAGATTTGCATTGCAAACCACTTCCACCCACCCTTCCCCTGCCTCCTTTTCTTTTCAGATTCCCCACCGCACGGGGTAAGTGCAACAGGTTTTAGCCTTTTGCTACCGTCGAGAGCTTAGGGCGGACGCGCGGGACCCGAAGTCTCCCGCGGCGCTGTCGGTGCATGGGGGTCGCCGCCATGGGGACGCGGCCGTGCCCCTGCGGATGCTCGTGGTGCTTGCGGAGCTGCCTTATCCCGCTCTCCTCTGGGAGAGCCCGTCCTAAAACCCACAGAGAAGGGAGAACCTCGCAGCAGGACGACAGGCGTCGCTTCCCACCTCTTTTCTTCCAGATTCTGGCCGAGCGCTCCCCGACCGCCGGAGAGTCGACTGCGGCCGCCTACGGAAAACGTTTCCGATTAGCATTGCCTTGAATTTTGAGCTCAGGAGGCCGTTACTGGGTGTTAAATGCCGCCAAAACCACGCTCGTTGGTTTAATCCCGGGGAAACGCATTGTGCTGGTGGCCCCTTGCAAGGCGAGGGGGGCAACTTTGCAGCCTCCGCTCCGGCCCCCGTGCCCTTGCTTGCAGCAAATTTGGGTGGAAGGGGCAGAAGATCCCCCTGCGCCGTCGTGCTCTGAGCTGCTGCAAACCCTGACCACGAGGCAGGGACAGCAGCGTCCTGCGCTGCCCGCGGCAGGCGGGCTCCTGGGATGGGCAGAAACTGGGGTTTGTGGCTGCGCTCGGCGATGTTGCAAGAGCCGGAGCTGCCCGCTGCGTGTTTTGGGCGGCGTGGGAGCGAGCAACAGCGTGGCTTTGCGGTGGCCTCAGCGTCAGTGAAATAGCTCCCCACCCCCCCAAAAAAAAAAGCTCTTAAATGGATTGCCTTGCAGCCAGCCTGTTCCCGAGTCCCCTGAGCTGCAGAGTGGCTCAGCGCCCCCCCCAAAAAAGTCTCCCCGCTGAGCCGGATCCTTCCCCCGCCATGAAAAGCTGCAGCGAGGGAGAGGACAGTGCGGCCGCCCGGTGCTGCCTGACCTCCTGGCTCGTGCGGTGGTGCTGAGCCTCCCCAAATTGCAGCCCCTCGGCGGGGGAGAAGGGTGCAGTTCGCATCCACCACGGGGCGGCTTGAAGCCCCCCGTGTCCCCGGGGGCTTTGGCCGTAGCCTGGGCGCAGACGGGCGCCCGAAGGCTGGCTGCCATCCCGGGGCAGGCGCCGAGCGGCCGGAGGTGCCGCGGAGGATTGCTTTGGAGAGCAATTCCAGAGCAGTTGGCCAGCGCAGCGTGACCCCAAGCGCTCCTTCCAAGTTTTGATGTCTCCCCGTCTCTCTCCCCCTCCTCTCCATCCCCTTTTCCCCTCTCTCCCTTCTTAATCCAGCAAGGTTAGTCCGGACAGAGTCGGTGCCCTGCGATATCAACAACCCCTTGCGGAAGCCCCCCAGGTATTCAGACCTGCACGTCAGCCAAACGCTCCCCAAAACCAACAAACTCAACAAGGTGAGCTGCCCCGCCAGCCCTGAGCACCCCCTTCGCGCCCCCCCACCCCCCGCCGGAGCCCACCGGCCCCGCGTCGCCAAAACGTCGGCGGATTCCGCTCGTTCGTCGCGTGCGGCTGCTGCTCTTGCAGGCCAAGGGGGGCAAAGCCGGCGGCGTTTTCGGATGCCGCCCGCGCTGCGTTGCTTGAGCTGCCCCGTTTGCCTCGGCTTTCCCAGCGGGGATGCTCCTTGCACGAGGAGCAGCGGTTTGCCCAGGGCACGTCCTTCGGGAGCATCGGTCCCGTTTGCCGGGTGGGAGCACAGCTCCGAGAGTTGTTTCTTAAAAGAAGGAATTTAAAAGCTAAAGGGGCCGTGCCCTGACCTAGCGTTTGGGGCAGAAGGGGACCCGTGGGTTGTCCCCAGGATGGGGCGTCTCCCAACCCCTCAGCCGCCTGCCAGGACCGAGCCTTGCCGGTGTTTCCGTGCACATCTACCGCTACGGGACTGATGTGCGCGTCGGCGCGTGGGCAGGAGCTGCCTACAAACCTGCCCGGGGGCTTAAATGAAAAAAAAACCCACTCCCATGGAGCGGCCCTAACGTAAGGAGCAGAGCGAGGGCGAGCTTGGCGTCGAGGCAGGGCGAGCCGCGCTGCGAGCACAGCTGCGAACCCCTCGCCCCTCGGGTTTCCCGGCGTGGGTTGCAACCGCCGACGTTACCTCTTTTAGAAGTAAAACAGGATCAGCGCTTCCAAAACAGTTTGCGACCCACTGGTCCTGCTCCTTTGCGGCCGCTGGCTCCAGACGTGAGCTGAATTTGGGGTGGTTTGAGCTCTCTGCTACCACCTGAGACTTAATAAATAACAAATTTATTGTTAGAAATAAAACGAGCCCGGAATTTGATTTGTGTCCCAGGCAAAGCTGGCCAAGCCAGACCTGACGGCGCACCGGGCTCGCTCGCTCCTGCCCTGCATTAATAGCAATAAAACTGGCACGGGGTTGGTTTTGATGACATTTAGAGCCTGTTGCCTTCAGGGGAAAATTTCTCGCCGGTGGCCGGAGGTAGCGCGGGGTGAGGCGCTTGCAGGCTGGAAGCGCTCGAAGCGACGGAAGTCCTCGGCGTGATGGGGGACACGTCGTCCAAACCCTGGCTTCCCAAAGCGTGGCGGGACCCCCCCCAGCTCCTCCCGGACCTCAGCATCTTCTGGCTCTCAGCAAAGGCTGGGTGCGGGATGGTGCGCTCTTGGGTGCGGCTTTGGAACCTAAATCTCTGGGGAGGTCCTTAGCGTAACGGTCTGCGCCGGTGCTCTTGTGGCGGGCTGGGACAAGCGGCTTTTGGAGACCGGATCGCTACTGCAGGTGTTCGAAAGAGAGAGAGGCGTGTTTTTCTTTTCGGTGCCTGTCCTCCCAGGGATTTGTTTCGTTGTATCAGAGGGCGGTGGGGAAGCGGCTCAGCTCACTGGCAACGGCTTTGGGTGCCCTGTTTCTCCTCCTTTCGCCGCCGTGCCGTTCTTTCACCTTTCCTAGCTTTTTCCTAGCACGATGACGCACTCTGTGTGTGTGCGCGTATGAGTATTTGGCTTTGACCTGAGCACTCCCGTTCTGGTTAAAGTTTCCCCTGTAAACGCGCTTTATGCAACAGGGGCCCCTGCTTACCTTGATGCTCCTCAAAGCGTTTCTTTAGCGATGCCCTGCTCTCTGCGAATGCCGTTGAAATCTTATGGTTAGTGGCCTTCAGTGTTGGTTTGACGAATAATTTACCTAGCCAAGGTTGTCGTGTGTGTCGGGATGGTCCATGTAAAATGTACGTGGGTTTCCTGGAAAGCCCAACTCGTTTAAAAATTAATAAATTTGGACGAAATTCCCTGCCGGGGGAGGCTCGTGCAGATTTTCTGACCTTGGAGGGATCTTGCCGTGGGCGCACCTGTCTGGAGATGGGAGTGCTCAGTGCTGCTGAAGGTCAGACCTTGTTAAGCGCCTCCAAGTTGGGCAGCAAGGTCACGAGCAAGGTGGGAAATTCTAGCTGCAGTTTTCCCTTTCGGATCTAAGATATCCAGGCAGGTTCTCCTCCCAGGCGGTCCTTCCGCACCCATCGCATTGCGCCCCGGAGAGGCGCACCCGAAGCGGCCGTTCTTGCCTTGAGTAGGAAGGGTCAACGACGGGCAAGGGATGTCTTGGGATGCGTTGGCTGATCCTTTCAAATCTGCCTCAGCTCAGCCCCCTGCTCCGAGCAAGGCACTGGGTTTTTCGGCTCAAAGGAGGTCAGCAGAAGCTGCCAGCTCCTTGATGTCTCTCAGGACCGAGCCCCAGGGGTGCGTCCCCCAGCTCTGGTCTTGATGGCCATGGCTCTGCAGAGCAGCAGAGTTTGGGGAGCGTAGCGTGGAGGGGCTGGCAAAGGAGCCCCGTTTCTGGTGTGAAACGGCCTCGGTGCAAACTGTGGGTGCAAATGGCTTCGGAAATGGCCAGCCTGGGGCTCAGGTTGTTTCTTAGGGCTTCTGGAAACAGGGGACTCGGATGACCCTTGTGGCTCTTGCTTGTCACCCGGAGTCCCCTGCACTGGAGCGCCTTGGGGCGGCACCGGCCGACGCTGCTCTCATCGCCTCCTCTCTTCTTCTCTCCTTCCCCGTGTCCTGCAGGACCACATCCCAGTGCCCTACCAGCCAGACTCCAGCAGCAACCCCTCCTCCACCACCTCCTCCACACCCTCCTCGCCGGCCCCACCGCTGCCGCCCAGCGCGACGCCCCCGTCCCCCCTGCACCCCTCCCCGCAGTGCCCGCGCCAGCAGAAGCAATTCAACTTGCCAGGTACCGTGAGCCCCCCAGCTCCACAGCTGCCCGATGAGAGGGGCTCGTGCCCCAGCGTGCCCTCAGGGTAAGGGTCTGCTCCAGCTGCCCGCCTGCCTGGACCTGGGGAAAAGTTGGCAGCAGAAATGAGCAGCAAAGATGAGTTTAGGATTATTCGGATCGGGAGGGAGCTGGGGAGTCTCGAGTCAAATCTCCTGCGTGAAGCAGGGTCGGGGCTCAAGGCTTGATCCGGTTTGGTCTTGGACACCTCCCAAGCATGGAGCCAGCACAATCTCTGCGGGCAACCCGCTGCGCTTGAGGCTACAAAACCTTCCGTGGCGCGTGCCTGCGGCGTTGCCTCAACAGCAAACGGGGAAACAAGGTGTTACCCCTCTACAAGGGTAACTTGGGTTGACTTCACTGTGTCTTCGGGGTGACGGGCCTCCAACGAGCACGTGGGGTGACAGTGGGGAGCAGCTGATGCCGGGGTATCTGACGTGGCTTGTCCCGCTGAGTCTTGTCTCGGTACCTGGGACCCATCTGCTCCTGGAGCTCGGTCTCTTCAGGGACGGTGGAAGAGGCAATTTGGTCACGGGGGCTGCAGGAGCCGGGAGTTACATTAAATGGTCAAAAAAGCTTCTCCCGGCCTGAGGATGTGCTGAAGCCCGTCCCAGGGCAGCTGCCTTCGGGATGTCCTTGGGGCAGTCCTGATGCTCCCAGGAAGGTCCCTTCCTGGAAGGAGAATGGCTCGGCATCACTCCTGGCAGCGTGGAGGGGCTCAACCGTCCTTGGCCGCCTACCTGCCTCTCCAGCTGCTCCCAAAAAGAGCCGGGAGAGGGGAGAGAAGGGGGAGCCACGGCCCGGAGCCGTGACCCTGACCCATCTCTGAGACGCTGAAGCACTCACAGGTGCCCTGGGGCTGGTGACCCCTGTTTGGTCTGTGGCCTCAAGCCTCTTGGACAGGGCAGCAGCCGGGAGGCTGGGGTCCCTCCAGCACCCCAAAGCGCCCAGGATGAATGAACGGTCTGGCAGGAAGGAGGATCAGGACTGCTCTTCTGCAGGAACCAGATGGCAGCTTCGTGCTCTGCTGATCCTGCTGCGCCGTGGTGATTCCTCCTTCCGTCTTGACAAGCCTTCGGCTGGAGAGGAGGAGGAGGAGGGAGGCGAGGGCGGATTTGGCTGGCAGGACCCATCTCCACAACAACAAACGTTTCGAAAAGCTGGGAAAAAAAAACCAAACCAAACCCCACCAACCAACCAACACAGGTCCTTGTGTGCCAGGAGAGGCTGCAGCCCTGCAGGAGTCTCACGCGCCGCAGTGCCCGGGGCTCAGGTGGGGTGCTGGAGGGGTGCGAGGACGACGGCGGAGCAGCCACGAGGAAGCGCTGAGCACCCCAAGGAGCGGCATGACCCGTCCGTCAAGGAAGGGCTCAGCGCCCTCTCCCGCTCCCCAGGCTGGGATTTCTCCAGCTGCAGCCCTCGAGCCTCCACAGGGAGGAGAGTCCACAGCATGGCCACAAACCTGAGAGCGCGGCGTGGGTTTCCGTGCCGGTATAACTGAGTTCGTGGTGGTCCCGCCAGAGCCAAAGCATCTTGACGTCTTGGCAGTGTCATAACTGAGCTCGCAGCGATTAGCATCCCCAAACCGCTTGCTGGGCAAACCCTGGGCCCTGCCTGGGTCTGGGGGAAGGGACAGAGGGGTCCAGCGCTTGTCCAGACCTTGTGGTGCCTCGCTTCTGGAGCGGTGACCTCGCTGCAGATCTTTTGAGACGTGGTTTCGTGTTGTTTAAAGCAGAAACCACAGAAGTAAGCCCCACAGTGGACACAGCATCTCCTCGTGGGGACCCAGACGTGCTGTCGCTGCCGCCACAGCTGAGCCAGCGCGGGGAGCCTCTGGCACGCTTGCCTGGCCGGCAGGGATGGGGCTGGGCAGGATCAGACCCTGGCAGCTTGGGGCAGGGTTGCTCCCTGCTTTAATGGCTGTGATGAGCAGCGCCCTGCGGCAAACGGGAGCTGATCTGGCACAAAGCAGGACTTACTGTGCTTTCATCTTCCCGCACGGGAAGTTCTCCGTGGTTTATCTCAGCAAGATGGTCATCTTGGGGATTAGGATTTGAGCTTAAGTGCAACACGGTGACCTTTTTCTGCCAGAAATACCTTCAAGTCGCCTTTGATCTTGGCTCAGAGGTGCTCAGGTCCCACTGCGGAGCTGAGGTCGATCTTTGGGGTCTCGAAGCTGCAGAGGAGAAGCCGAGGGCCGGTCTTCGGGGTCTTGAAGCTCAAGGAGAAGGCGCCTTCTGAGCTGGTGCCAGCCTCTCGTGGTCTCAGCAGCTCTGTCTTGCTTCATACCCATGGCCTGCCTTCCCCGAGCCACATCAGCCCCTGGGCTTTGCCTGCTGGCGACAGGGAGCCCGTGGAGGGTGCCGCGGCCCAGAGCCCTTCTGCAGCGCTGGCTTTGGGCAGCAGCTCGTGGGGCAGCCGCCAGCTCCTTTGGGTGTGCCGGGAGGGACGCAGCCAGCCCAGGGAGGACGCGTCTCCGAAGCACAGCAACAACGCACAGTGGGGTGGGCTGGATCGGGCAGACATGGGCAGCAGCCGCGAATCCATCTCTCAGTGTCTCTGCGACGCCCAGCGGTTCCCGAAGGCCATTCGGGAGCCGAGCACTCAGACGCCGCGGGCTCTTGCTGGCAACCAGGCGTCCAAATCCCGCCGGCGACTTTGCAGCTGACCTCAGCACTCTCCAGATGTTGATGACTGGCATAGAGCGGTCGCCGAGGGTGGCAAACGTGAAGTTAGAATCCAGCCAGACGGTTAGAGGGCTAAAGTCTTCATTTTTTTTGGCCTGGGCACGCTATGTGCCATCGTGGGTGGCATCCTCTGGGGGGATGGAAGTGGGAGAGGTTGGGTCATGCAGAGGGGGGGCCCAGAACCGGGCTGGCGTTTCGTGGTGCAGAACTGGGCGCAGGTTGGGGTCCCTTCAGCGTCTGGCTCTGCAGGTCACCGTTTAACCCCCCCGTTTCTGTTTTCCAGCTTCCCATTACTACAAGTACAAGCAGCAGTTCATTTTCCCAGGTAAGTCTCTTTGGAAGTCTCTCCTGTAACATGGGGTGCTGAGATATCCCCCTGGGAGGGCGGCAGGGTCCGGCCACGTTGCCCTCACCCTTAGTGGGGTGGGTGCACAGCCGCATCTCCTGACCCTGCAGAGGTTGAGCTGGGGCGAGATTGCTCCTAAAAAGCAATGTATTGTGGTGGGACCGCGCGCTCCCAAGCTGCTGCAGGGCTGGGTGGCCCTGAGTTGTACCCAGCTCGCAGCGAAGGGTGTGACCAGATCGGGCCTGGGGGGCGAAGGGAGGTTTTCAGCAGGATTTGGTTCCCCTGGGTGCTCCCGGCACTGGAAGTGGCTCGTGGCGCCTCCCAGCCCGCTCTCACTCCACTCTCTTCTCCCCAGATGTGGTGCCCGAGACGCCGACCCGAGCGCCGCAGGTGGTCCTGCACCCCGTCAACTCCAACCCCATGTGAGTGCCTCCCCCTCCTCCCGGCTGCCTTCACCCTCCCCTCCCCGCGCAGCGCCTCCTCCGCAGCCCACCTCCCCCGGGCACCCGTGGGTGCTCCCCTGGCTCTGCAGCACCAGTTTGGGGCTCAGGTCTTGCCTTTTGGGCAGGTCGGGGTGGGTGGGCGCCGTGAGCCCTCGGTGCCGCTGCCGCCCTAGGCCAGCTCTGGGCTCTGCCTCGCGTCTCGGGAAGCAGACAGGTTGGAAGGAGAGGGCAGGGGATTGATTTATAACCCGCAGCCGCGCAGCGCTTTGCTATCAGAAAATAAAACGACTTTCAGTCCAAGGCAAAACCCACGAGACGCCAAAGCCCGAGCCATTAATCTTTTACTAAATGACAAGCAGAAAACCAAGGTCTTTGGGACGGTTTCAATAAAGGCGGTTCTCGCAGCCCCGCCTGGAATCTTTGCAGGTCCGACAAACTTTGCGCTGAAGTCAGTTTTGGAGTGCGGTACCTGGTTGGCCTCGCAGCTCGGATGCGCGCTGCTCTGCCGAATCCGACCTTCCCCGAGGCCCTCGCGCCCGTGCTGCCCCGGCACCACCCCGCAGCCGGGTTACAGCTCAGGATCGCTCGCCTGTCCTCTTTACAAACGCCCTTCGTGAAGGATTTTACGAGCCGAGGGTTGCGCAGATAGGGCCTCGCTCCAGGCTGCCACGCGGTTTGCGTCCGGCTCGCCCACGCGCTCCCGCCGCGCTGGCAACCGCCGGGGGGGCCGGTGCGTCTCGTCGCTGTTGGGGGAGGCAACGGGAGGGACGGGGACCGAGGCGCCGTCCCTGCGCATGGCTCGGAAATTAACGGCAAAGCGGTGAAGTCAAAGCCTTTTTTTATTTTGTTTTTCTTTCCCCCCCCCACCCTTCCCTGCCTAAAGCAAAGTACCGGGCGTAAGGCTGGCAGGCTTTTGTGGGAAACCAGCTTTCCGTATGCAAAATCTGCGATTCTCCTCTTGCTCGCCCCGTTGAAAATAACCCAGGGAGCCGCTGAGCTTACCCCGGGCTTGGCTGGCTTAAACAGCAGGCTCTGCTCCGTAAAGCTGGATCCTCGGGAGACGGGTGCTCATCCCTGGGCTAAAGATCAGGCAAGAGGGGGCTGCTGCTCCTGCAAACGCCCGTGCACCGTGCAGAAGCCGTCTGCGTCTACCCGGGCTTTCCACGCTGCTCAAAATAGCTGGGTCGGCTCCTTTTGTGTACACACCTGTGTCTCCCCTGGGGTTTATAGCTCCTTCGTGGCAGTCGAACGGGATAGGAAGCCCGGGGCCACCGCGTCCGAGGGGCTTGGGCAGTGCCGTGCCTCTCCTGTGGTCCTTGCTGCCTCTGCGAGGGGACGCTGTTGTTCACGTTCTTGATAATAACGATTTATTATGTATTTATATTATGCTTGAAACCACCCGAGCTGCTCCAGCTGGTGTTCTGCACTGATTTTTCCTAATGCCCCATTCGCCGTTGGGTGCGGTGAGACCCTGGTCGTGGACCTGGTGGTGGGAGGTGCTGTCCGGGCCCGGGGAGCTGGGAAGCTAAACCGGCCCTGCCGCGGGGACAAATGTGGGTGCTCTTCCTGCACGGAGGGTCTCTGAAACCTCCACTTCTCAAAACTAACAGGGTGGAAGTTGTCCCTCATCCCGGGTCAGCTGGGGTGATGCTGTGCCCTGGCCTCGGGGCCCTTCCCGGGGCACGCGGCGACGGTGCACCCGCCGCACCGCGCGCTTTGGGCTACGGCTGGAGACCTGGTCGTGCGCTCCCGCATCACCAAATCCATCCTGGAACTTCACGCGTCCGCTATTGATTAATGCGATAATCAACATTGCTCACCCCCGCCATCCTCCTCCCTCCCGTGCGAGCACCCAGCGCCGTCCGCGGCTTGGAGGCGGCCGGGGCACGCGTGGGAAGGGGTTGCTCTCCCAAAATAGCAGCGAGCCCGCTGCTTCTCCACCCTGATCCCTTTAGCCCTGGTGAAGAGCGATGCCGCAGGGAGCAGGACTCGGCGCCTACGCGTGCTCGCCGCCTAACCGTGCTGTCACCCGGCGGTAATGCAGTAATTCTTTTGACAGCCTGGAAGGAAACCCGTTGCTTCAAATTGAAGTGGAGCCCACCTCAGAGGTGAGACAGCCGAGCTCGCTCCTGTGCTTAACGGGCCTTTATTTTATATGTATCTTGGGGCACGTTTCACAGGGACCAGCTAAATTTAGCGTCTGCGCGGTGAAATTGCTGATAACTGCGGTGATGGCGAGGCCAGGCGTCTGCGTCCCCACCCCGGGAAGCGGCACCCTCCCGGGCTTCGTGTCCGCCCTCAAGTTTAGAAGTCGATGAGTTTTTCCGAGACGCGTTAAAAATGTGGTGGAGGGTAAGGGGTGGAGGGTGAGCGCAGGGGCGCAGCTTTTAACGGGCGCTGTAAATCCTGTAGGAAGCATATGCGGAGCGTCAAGGGAAAAGCCGGAGCTGCGCCGGGGGGTGCTGGGTGGGAGCAGTGGGTATTAGCAGAGCACAGCGCGGCAGGGTGAAACGCTGCCTGCGGACAAATGGATTAAACGCCCCGGTGCGTCGCTCTCTTGTATTTAACGCTGGGGTAAAGAAACGTCTCCCTGCAAAATGGGGGTGTCTGCGGGTTTTGCGTGAAGCGCAGCCGCCCGGTTGCCTCGGGAAGGTGCTTGCCCAGTTTCCCTGGCTCTGAGCAAGCGGTACGTGCGTTAGCAGGGTTTTGTCCGCCTGCTTTCCTTGGCCACAGTTTTCCCCCCCCACCACCATTTTATTGCGCTCACCTCCCTTTGCCTGCCCGCCCCCACAGAACGAGGAAGGCGCCGAGGAGGCGCAGGAGTCCGAGGACGACTTCGAAGAGATGAACCTCTCGCTTCTCTCTGCGCGCAACTTCCCCCGCAAGGCCAGCCAGACCAGCATCTTCCTCCAGGAGTGGGACATCCCCTTCGAGCAGCTCGAGATCGGCGAGCTCATCGGCAAGGGCCGCTTCGGGCAGGTCTTTCACGGGCGCTGGCACGGGGAGGTCGCCATCCGCCTCATCGACATCGAGCGGGACAACGAGGACCAGCTGAAGGCCTTCAAAAGGGAGGTGATGGCGTACCGGCAGACCCGGCACGAGAACGTCGTGCTCTTCATGGGAGCCTGCATGAGCCCTCCCCACCTTGCCATCATCACCAGGTAAGCTCCGACGCCTCGTGCTCGGCCGGAATCGTTTTTTCTTTCCGAAGCAGCGTCCTGCAGTCGGACCTTGCTGGGAGGTGAGGCTGCGATTTACGCTGCGATGCAGGCAGCAAACCCATTCAGGTGAGTCCAGGCAGATTCGTCTCCTGTAGAAGTGGAGCTTGAGACCGGAATGCTTTGTTTTAACCGGGGAAAGGAATGATTTGCTTTAACCAAGGGAGATGTGACTTCGTGGGATTGGCAGCTTCTGTTCTGGGTTGGGGTTTTGGGGGTTTTTTTGGGTTTGATTTTTTTTGCGCACGGTGCCCTGGTCATGGCCTTGGATGGGTGCTGGGCTCTGCACCCTGCGCGAGCGCTTCTGCGGCATGGGAACGCCTCTAATTGCACACAGCAGCTGGCCACATGCGGACACCACGTCTCGGGAATAAGTCGGTGCCGCTAGAAGAGCTTGGACGTCTGACGGCTCAGCAGGGTGCAAGCGTGAGGTCCGGCGGGCTCTGAAACGGCCGGAGGGGCAGCAGAGGTGGGAAAACCGGGCGCTTGCACGGGGAGATGGTGCTCCGTGGGGCTGGAGCCTGCCCGCGGGGTCTCGTGGCTCCCCAGGAGCTGGCAAACCTGGCAAGATAAGTCATGGTCTCCTGGAGCGTTTCACCCCTTTCCCAAAGCTGTTGTGTCTGCTCCACCCGAACCTGGGTATGGGATTAATAGGAATGATTTTGGGATGGGGCTGTGGGAGGGAGATCGGGGACCTGAAGAGCTGCTGGCTGGGCGGCTGGTGATGCTCAGGGACGTGGCAGCAGGCTGCGGGGATGAGACTCCTGGAGGGGGGCTTCTTGCCGCTAGTTGGGGAGCAAGCTGGGATTCGGGGTCTCCCAAAGCACCTCGAAGAGCCCCGGCGCTACCTCGGTCTCAGGGAATTGCCACGGACCTGCTGTCACCCGCACGCCTGGGGGGAAAGGCAGCACCGAGCATCCCGGCACGCGCCTCGNGGCGGGCTCTGAAACGGCCGGAGGGGCAGCAGAGGTGGGAAAACCGGGCGCTTGCACGGGGAGATGGTGCTCCGTGGGGCTGGAGCCTGCCCGCGGGGTCTCGTGGCTCCCCAGGAGCTGGCAAACCTGGCAAGATAAGTCATGGTCTCCTGGAGCGTTTCACCCCTTTCCCAAAGCTGTTGTGTCTGCTCCACCCGAACCTGGGTATGGGATTGATAGGAGTGAAATGCATTTATTTCTGCATATTCACTTATTTCCCTCCCCTCTAGACCACGTACTCAGCTGCGGGGCTCGATGCGGTGCCGCTTTGCGTCCCGCCGCGGGTTACCTTCTCTTGGAGGTGTTTCCCCAAGGTGCGGCTGGATTGCCAGCCTCCCCCTGGCAGCGTTTCAAGAAGCCCACGCTGAAACGGCGACGCTTCCAGCAGCCGTCAGCACTGAAATATTGCATTGTCCCTTCCTGACGCCCCCTTGAAAGCGGCACCCACAGGGCCGCCGGTCTCAGCTGGGAGGGCTCAGCGGGTGCCGGGGTGGGGGCTTTGCTCTGCTCCCCTTTTTGCTCAACAGCAAAGGGTTTCGATGTAGATTTGTGGCTCCCTGTGCCGTCGCTTGCTCCCTGCCCCGGTGGCTTCGTGTGTTTGGCTCGGGGGGGTTGCATCCTCCGGAAACAGGGCGACCCCGAACAGCGGGCGGCTCTCCCCGGCTGGGGACTTGCGAAAACAACGCTTCTTTAGGGGACCAAAAACCAGTCAGCTGGGAAAATTCAGCAGCCCTTTAGAGCTCCATCTATTAGCTAGCTTCGGGCCACCAGCTTTTTGAAAAGTCTGCAACCACACTTGTTGATCGATGCGTCAGAAACCCCGTCCGTGCGTTACACCGGGCAGCGGTGCCGCCTCTACCCGGCTTCGCCATCCTGCTCCGCTCCGCGGTCCCTTGGCAGCCCCGGTTTGCTCAGCTTTTCAATCCTATTCAGCATCACAAGCTGGGCGATACATATATTTTGGTGGGTTTTTTTTTTTTTTTTGGCTACAAAGTGTTTTCTATTCTAATGCCTCTTCACATAAAACCATAAAGGTGCCGGTTTTGACAGTTTGATGAAATAAATACGTGCACTGCAGCAGCTTGATGCATTAATACGAGGGCTGTGAAGCGCGCTGCTCGGCTTGCTTTCCTTCCCAGCTGCGCCCCGTCCCTTTTTTTAAGGCCAACGTGCAGCTTTATTGGATTGCCCTAAATACAACGGGCGCTCGCAACGTCTCCGCGCTTCGCCTGCCCTTTGCCTACGGCCACCTTTCATCCGTATTCTTCGAAGGCTGAATCAAGACCACGACCGTTTTTCGATTGCAACTGGAAATCCGTTTGGTTTTCTCCTGTCGGGATTTCTGAGGCGCCGTGGGCTCGTGGCTGGTGCCGGCCACGAGGATGCGGGGAGACCGAGGCGGGTGCTGGAAGGGCGCTCAGCGCTCGGTCGCGGGGAATTTTCGGGAAGGCCAGGATGGCGTGAGTGCGCATGCCTGAGCCCTGAGGTCGTTTCCAGACACAATTTATTGCCCTTTGAGGCTTCCCGTGGGGCTCCGTTCTGCCCGTGCTTCCCCAGGAGGCGCCTCTGGGGCTCCCAGGGCAAAGCACCCCTTGCATTTCCCGGGGCGGCAGCGCGGGGGTGCGCCCTTGTCCTCGTGCCTGCGGTCCTCGCCTCGTNTGGGGCTCCGTTCTGCCCGTGCTTCCCCAGGAGGCGCCTCTGGGGCTCCCAGGGCAAAGCACCCCTTGCATTTCCCGGGGCGGCAGCGCGGGGGTGCGCCCTTGTCCTCGTGCCTGCGGTCCTCCCCTCGTCTGTCCTTGGCTGAACGTTTCTGGGGGCTTCCTGAGACGTCTCTGATCATCTCCTGTGGGGAAGAGCCTCCTCAGCGTGCGGAGGCCTCCATCCCACGCATGTTCCCTTATCTGGCCCTGCTTCTTGGAATAGGCAGGTCTTTCCTAAGGGATACGACAGCCCTGGGGAGTCTTCTGCCACGGCGCACATGGGAGCTGCTGCTCGGGTGTGGTAGGGAATGAGTCTGGGAAGAGGACACGGGGTGGCGTGAGCGGGACCGGGAGTGGTCCAGGATCCTGGGAGCGGTCCAGGACGTGGCACTGGGAGAGGAGGGCCCCATCCCTCCCGCATCCCCAGGGCCGAACTGGCCGTTTAGAGAAGAGGCCCCTTTCCCTCTGGCTGCCCAGAGGCGGTTGCTCAAGGACGTTTGTTCCACCAAGAAAAAAGGAGCAATGCCTTGCGGCTTTTAAAGAAATCTCCGTTTTCCTGACGCCACGCTGGAAGCAGCTGCCCATCCCTGGAAGGGGCTTTACCACGCTGTGCCGCCCGGCACTGCCGGAGAGGGGTTATTTATAGACGGGTTTATTTTTAATTTTTCACATCCCTACGTCTTCCTTCCTGCCTGCTTGTGTTATTCAAGGATCGACTCATCAGCAGAAAGAAATCCCCCCCTCCAAACACCATGGCCCACGGGCAAAAGCTGGGACGGCTGCGAGCGCCTGGCGGCGTTGCAGGGGAAACTGAGGCAGTGGCTTGCCAACGGCGTGATGGTTTGGGTTAATGCTCTGATTTTCAGATGACTGGGACCAGTACGGTTTAATGTCTTCATCAGTGACGTAGACGGTGGGATCGAGTGCACCCTCAGCACGTTTGCAGAGGACGCCAAGCTGACGTGCCTGAGGGACGGGATGCCATCCAGAGGGACGTGGACAAGCCAGAGAGGCCACCCCATGTGAACCTCATGAGGTTCAACAAGGCCAAGCGCAAGGCCGTGCGCTTGGGTCAGGGCAACCCCCAGTATCAATGCAGGCCAGGGGATGAAGGGATGGAGGGCAGCCCTGCCAGCCTGGGGTGCTGGAGGGTGAAAGCTGAGGTGGCAACGTGCGCTCGCAGCCCAGAAAGCCACCGACTCCGGGGCTGCATCGCCTGGGGTCGAGGGAGGGGATTCTGCCCCCCTGCCCCGCTTGGGTGAGCCCCCGCTGCGGTCCTGCGTCCAGCCCTGGGGTCCTCAGCACGGGAAAGACATGGACCCTGTTGGAGAGGGTCCAGAGGAGGCCACGAAGATGATCAGAGGGACGGAACAGCTCTGCTGTGAGGAAAGGCTGAGAGAGTTGGGGTTGTTCAGCCTGGAGAGGAGAAGGCTTTTGGGAGACCTCGCTGTGGCCTTTCAGTGCTTCACGGGGCTTGCGAGAAAGACGGAGACAGACTTTTTAGTGGGCCCTGCTGCGATAGGACACGGGGTAATTGTTTTAAACCGAAAGAGGGTGGATTTAGATTAGGCATGGCGAAGAATTTTTTTTGTGATGAGGGTGGTGAGACACTGGCACGAGTTGCACTGCAGATGCCCCATCCCATGGCACGTTCAAGGTCGGGTTGGACGGGGCTCTGGGCAACCTGGTCCGGTTGAAGATGTCCCTGCTCACGTCATGGGGGTTGGGCTGGGTGGCCTTTAAAGGTGCCTTCCAACGCCAACCCTTCTGTGATTCCCGAGTTGTCTCTTAACGCTGCCACCAGGGCTGGCAAGGGAGGAATTCAGCGCCGTTTGGCGATGGGAGGTGGCGACTCCAAAGAGCACTTCCATCAGAGCTGCTAACAGATTTTCTCTTGGGTAATGAGCGGTGAGGACAGTTAACATTCGTCTTAATTAGCCTTGAGCAAGACCGAACGTGAGCCCTGGTGCTTTGAGCGCTGCGTAATGGATAGCACGGAACGACATCAAAGTCCTCGGCCCCGTGGCAACGAAAGGACTGCAAAAATGTCATTGGTGCTGCACACAGGCGAACGGCAAAGTGGCTTTGCCGCCGTTGAATGAGACAAAGCCAGGCCTGGGTAAGCTCACAGCGATTCCTTGGGGCTCCTGATCCTGGCTCCCGCTGGCGGAGGTAAAGCCCCAGCCACCCAGGAGGTCCTGCAAAGGACAAAAAGTCCAACAGTTTTGTAATGCTATTAAAACGGCTCGAGCCACCCACGAAGGTAGCGGATTGCAGAAACTACCAGGTTTTGGGATCCTGGGTGTTCCCTCCGGGGGAGAGAAAAAAAAAAAGGAGGGAGAGGGGGGATTTTTAGTGCTTACTGAACCTTCCGAAGGCTCCTGGATCTCATCAAGTCTGAAACGGCGGTGGGCGATCAGCACGCTGGGTGCAGCTTTCTGGGGGGCACCAAGGGCTCTGTCGGGTGAGAATGTTGGTTGCAAGAAGGCAGCGAGGTTAGCAGGGCTGAAAAGCAGGCGAGAGGAGGTTTGAGCCAGAGTTTGCCCGTGCTTTGAGCTCCCGCTGACCTGCGTGCGGGATCTGGTGCGGTTTTTCTAAGAAGATTACGTGGTTTTTGGTTAAAAGCTCAAATGTGGCACTAGGAGCCCACGCAGAGACCCCGGGGGTTGCACCCTGAGACGCTCCTGGCCGGGTTTTGGCCCCTCTCTCATCGCAACGCGACGCCAGGGCNGATCTGGTGCGGTTTTTCTAAGAAGATTACGTGGTTTTTGGTTAAAAGCTCAAATGTGGCACTAGGAGCCCACGCAGAGACCCCGGGGGTTGCACCCTGAGACGCTCCTGGCCGGGTTTTGGCCCCTCTCTCATCGCAACGCGATGCCAGGGCAACTCGAGGTTCACAGGGCGCAGCTGGGAGCCAGCCCGGCGGCTGCTGGCGATCCACGCGGATGTTCCGTGGCCGTGATTTATGGCCCTGCCGGGATGCAGCGGGAAGACCAAGGAGAATACTGAAGAACATTAGGAATTACGCTCGACCACGGCAGGACTATATAAAGAGAATTAATTTGTCAAAGGTGCCTTTCAGCAGAGGAACTTGGAGTACTTCTGCCGGAGAGGGAGCGTCTCCCAAAGCCTTGCCTGGAGCTGGGGGTTAGCGGTGGGGAGCCGAGCGCCGAGGATGAACACGAACCCCGGCCCTCTTCCCCCGCGGGAGAGGCACCAAAGGTGAAAAGAGACTTTGCGTTTTTCCTACTCCGTGGCAAAGCAAATAGACTTCAACGAGAGGGAACGCTTTACCTGCCTTGAATTAATAGGGAAAGGTGTGAGAGCGAGGGATGGGACGAGTACGGAGGATGCCATGGCTATATCTTCAGGGATAGCTTTCTTGCACCGCATGGGCGAAACGTTGGGGTTTATTTTGATTTTCTTATTTATGCTGACTTTTGGCGATGTCTAATGCTTGGCTCCGCTGCTGGGAGGAAAGCGCCCGGCTCCTCGCATGGGATCCTCTCCCGCCCCCGAACCCCGTTCCCTGCGGGCACGGGGACCTGTGGACAAAGCCCGGCGTTAAACGTTCGGCTCTTCCAAGCCTCTCCCCGTGCCAAACCTGCTGACATCTACAGCGCCCAGGCTCAGCTGCGCAGCATTTGGGGCTTGTAAACCTGAATGCTGAGGGAGCGGGGGGCCGAGTGGATATTTAACGTGGTTTCAAGGATGGGAGTACATGGGGAAGGGTGCAAGCCATCGCACTTCAGACAAAACGGATCGGGGCTGGTTGGTTTTCCCCCCCGTGGCCGGGACGGCCTGCGCGAGCCTGTGGCTGCTTGCAGCCAGCCCGCTGTTGTCTCCAGGGAGCGGTGTTGGCTCTTTGGGCTTTAACGCACAACAAATCGGCTGCTTCTCCTCATTGCAACCCAACGATCTCAAAAGACATCCATCAGCCTTCTTTCCTGCCCTGGAGAGTTGAGTAGGAGCTCGGAATCCTGCTCAACAGGAGGGAAACTGAGGCACGGAGCTGCCACATTGTTTTGCTCTGTGCCGGGCTGGAGCCACGCACCCTGGAGCCGGGCATTTGCCGAGATGCCTTTCAGGTCTGGCCCTTCTCTCCCTGCTCGTGGGTGGATTTTGGGAGTAGCAGCCATGAGGTCCTGCCTGCCCTAACCTTCCCCACGTCTGAGCACCCGCATCGCCTCCTGCCCTGCCTCTTGGTTCTTTTCCCTCTTACTTTCTGCTGCGTTTCCCCTTTCCGAGCAGTTAAAGTTGCGGAGCTCGTAGATCATATAATAAATAGGTATTGACTTCGTGCCACAGGCTGCATCAGAATTGATTGACCCGTGGGAATACACTCCTCGGCAATCAATAAAAGGCCATCAGGCTGGGTAAATCTTGATAACGACTGACAACAGGGAAGTCGATACGTGTATTAATATATACGTTAAGCGAGTATATATCTTCCGCCCGGAGACAGCGTTGGTTTTGGCAGCTTGCGGCGCGGCATGGGTTGGGGAGGAGACCGAAATATCCCGAGTAAAGGGGGTGGTGTGGAGGGGGAAAGGCAGCGGCTTGATCCTCCGCGAGGGCGTTTGATGTCGAAATAAGAGCGGGCTGCTTCGGCGCTGGCTGAGCTCCTCTCACCCGTCCTAGCATCAAATCCCCGCCGGCGGCCGTTCGTCAGCACCGCCTTAGCACGCTCCTCTGGCAGGGGATGCTCCAGGGGAAAGTTCTCCTTTGTATTTTAGAAGTGCTGCAAAATGCCAGACTATTTCTGTTTTGGCCGTGACTTCGTGGGGAAAGCACTCCACGCAGCGGGACTCAGCGCGGAAGCACTTCACTAGAGAGGAAGGGATTTAAGCGGGTGTTTAAAGGGAAAGGCTGTGATTAAGCGCCCCGCCGAGACATGGTCCCACCACGTCTTCCTGCTGGTGCCAGCTCTTCCCTTCGCTGTTGAGTGACATCTCAGCACGGTTCCTCACTTTTTTCTGAGCACTCTCAGTGCCGGGAATCCCCTTTGGGACGGGGACGGCTGTTTGCTGGAGCGGGCCGTGGGAGACCCGTACGCTGGCATCCTCCTGCCTAGCCAAAGAGGAGGCTGCCCGGGGAAATAGACCCCCCCACACTGGGACAGCGTTATTCATTTGTTATTAATAATGATTGTTATTACTCTCCCAAAGTGGGACTGGGTTCTAGTGAAGCAGCCGTCTCGATCAGAAGACTTGCTTCTTCCCTCCCTTCAAAAGAAGCGGGCTTTTCGAAAATTCCTTCTCCTTCCTGACGCTCAAAACGGCAGGAGGGTCACGGCGCAGAGGATGCACGAGGCTCCCGCGAAGGCAAGGCGAGGTCAAAGCGCCGTCGCGCATCCCCGCGCACCCCGCCGGCCTCCTCGGAGCCGGTTACGAGCGCGCCCGTTCAAAAGGCAGCGAGTGCCACCCGAAGCGGCAAGTGTTTTCAGGCGGCTTGTTTGTGAGCGGGGCTTCAGATAAGCTGCTGGGGCCCGTGGCCGCTTTGCCTTCCCCTGTCTCTTAGCTCTTCTCCCTGCAGCTGTAGAGTAGCTCGTCTCCTCCGACACCACCTCCTTCAAATAAAAATGCATGGAGTTCGCTTTTTCTAAAGAGCGTGGTTTTTTCCGAAGCTGCGATGGAGTTGGAGTTACCTTTCGGGGAGGCTGATCCCTGCACACCCCCCACCCCCTCCTCCTCCTCTTCCTTCTCCTCCTCCTCCTCCGTCCCTCGCAGTTTGGCTGCTCTGGCTGTAGTTGTCCTGCGTGCCAGCTGCTGGGAGGAAAATTTTGCTGCCGAAGTAATATCCACCAAAGGATGACGCTTCCATCGGGCGGAGACAGCGAGCGCGGGACGAGGGGAGCGTCGTCTCTTCGGGGCTTTTCTATTTCCCCGCGGTAATTTTGCTCCGCAGAGGCTCCTCGGTGCAAAGCAGGAGCCGGCTCGCCGCAAGCTCCGGGCTGCGAACCTGGGCTTTGCCGCAGCCAAAAACGTCGCTCGGGGCGGGTGATGAATTCCCCGCCTCCCCGCCGGGGTGGCTTTGGGTGACGTGTGAGGGTTCACTTCGCAAGTGGGGTTTGGCACGGCAAGTATTTACAGGCCCGAGCGACGCACGGGGAAGGGCCGGGCTCTGATGGACGCTGATGCGCGGCGTGAGGCCTGCGGGCTCCCGCGCGCAGCGTTGCACGGCGCTGTGCTGCCGTGCAGCTTTCGGCTGCCGGTGTCCTCCCCGCTCGTGGTCCGGTGAGGGTGCGTGGGGTTTGTCGGGAGGAAAGAAACCACGCGTTGCCTTGGTTGAACGCGGTGGGAGCGGAGGGGAAGGGAGCTCCCTGCTTGCCGGCGGGCACGGCGAAGGGGAGGAGTGTGAAAGTTGTAGTGCTGGGGCTGAAGCGTTTCCGTGCTAAATCTCGAGGCGCTGAGTACAGGTGGCTCGGAAGAGCTGCTTCCCTTCACCTGGGGGTTTTGGTGCTGGTTAATCCCTTCAGAAGTAGTCCTGAGCATCCCTCCGCAGGGCTGGGGGCACCGGAGGCCTCGATAGCACCGGGTGCCGCTGGCATCCCAGCGGGGATAGCTGGCCCGTGAGCCAGCCGAGCTTTTGTTATCCTCCCCACCACGTTTTCCATTAGGTGGGACAGGGGAGGGAAAAAAAACCATATAGATGTGGGGTCTGACATATGCCAGCTTTCTCCTTAGGCTGAGAGCTCACAAGCTCATTGCAGCTCATGGCGGCGTGACCCCGGCTGGCTGTCGCCGCTCTCCTCGGGGTTGTGTTTGGATGCAGAGCGCTGGAGGAGCTCGAGCTGGAGGACGGCGCTGCTCCGCTCCGCTCCCACCGGCGTGTCGGGGCTCTGATATTTCTTATTGATTTTGAGGAAAACAAAGCCTAGGGATAAAAATTAACCCAAACGTCTCCCTTTGCTGCTCTTCCAGCCTGGTTTAATTTTCCTTTGTGCGAAAGACATTCGCGGCTGCCTAGTTTCAAAAGCACGACCGCCAGACGTCGTCGGTAAAAGAGAAAACCAAGCCAGCATATGGAAGCGGCTCGAGAACTTCCCAAATAACCGCGGCACGTGCCGGCGTGTGCAGTGCTCTTTCCTCCTGCTCGTCCTGCTCAAAGGAAATCAAATAAGCCCCAGCCCTGCGGCTCTGCTTGCTGTGGCTGTGTCGTTCATGACATTCCCCAAAGATTTCTTTTTTCCTGTGAAATACCCAAAAAAAAAATCAGTAAACTGATGGGGAACGTGGAAGCATCCGAGTGGCCCCTCCGTTGCTCTGGCTTTCCTCAAGCGCAGATTTAACCTGCTAGCAGAGGTATTTTTATATTAAAGTACTTATTATTAATTCCCACTCTCTCCTTCTGTGTCTCCCCTGGGTGTATAGCGCCGGCTATCACCATGGTATCTGAGCTCGTTCCCCATCAATCAGTATACTAGCAAGTAATGAGCTTCCTGGGGTCTGGCATTTATCACGTCGGGGTGTTCGAATGATGCTATTCGATTTAACGGGCATTTGTGCGGGTGGTTGGGCAGAGGAAAGAAAAAGCGCGAAACACCGGTACGTAACAGCATCGCGGCCCGCGCGTGCCCGCCGTGCCGTCAGCTCCGACTTCCGTCCTGCTCATGAGCAGGAGCCAGGCTGAGGTCTTCAACCCTACAGAGGTGATGGTCGTCGATCTAGGGATGGTGACCATCGGTATTGCAGGGGAGGGGAAAAAAAAAACCGAGCGGGTGGGGGAGGGCTGAGGCTGTTTTCGCATCGAATGGCAAAAATATGAAGAGGCAGCGCTCCAGCTCTTCCTCACTCATCCCTCCCAAATTGTTCCTCTGCAAGTCGCTTTGGCGTTGCTCCCGTTGCTGATGTCTTCAGCCCACGCTGGTGAGAAGCAGAGCATTTATAAAGCAATTTGGGATTTGGCTTGCTTGGCTGAACACTTCAACCACTCGTTTTGAATAGAGAGTTGCATCTGCAGCAGGATGGGGCCGTGGGGCCGGGACTCTCCTAGCGCCGGGGAGGGAAGGCTGCGAGCTGAGGTTGTGCCATGGGTGACGGGGTGCTCCTGGGTGCCGGGGATTCCTGGAAGGGAAGGACCTCTACACCTCCCCGAGCTGCCCGTCCGGGCTGTCCTTGCTGCCCCTCGGCTCTGGACGAGGTTTGGTCGCGGCACGGCGCCGGCGCGCGTGTCCCCGCCCCGCCTGCTCTGCTGACGGCTGCGATGGAGAGGTGTAGAAGGAGAAGACAAGTATTTGTTTATGAATCCGTACTTCAGCGGTGAATAAGCCAGGATCCGTCTGAAGACGCAAATTGCCTGCCTTTGTTCCTGGTGTCAAGCGTAGGCGGTCTCTGGCCTCGTGATCCGCGGCACCGCTCGCTCGCAGCCGGCCGGGTGCCTCAGTGCCGCGGTTCCGCGTAGACCTCTCGAAGTGGAAAGGCAGAAGGCGACGTGCGTGCCCTGGGAGCCGCGCTTTGTGCCTGCCGCTCCTGCCCGAATGGGGAACGAGCGGCGGCAGACGGGGAACGCGAAGAAGCGAAATTGTCGAGCTCTGCCGTGAAAAGGTTGCGCAGGTGGTGGCTGAATGGGCTCAGGTGCTGCATTAATAGGTATCAACCAGGCTTTATCTCTGCGTTGGCAGCTCCTTATCCAGCAAGAAAACTCGAACAAATACCGGTGCGGCGGTTGCTAGTTGAATTCATTCGGAGGAGTTATTCATCGAGGGGAGGAGAGAGGCACCTGGGCTGCCTCGATGGCTCTGCCAAGGTCTGAGGAGCGGCGGTGGCGTGTCGCATGCCCGCGGTGCCTCGCCACGTGCTGGTACCGCCACCCCGGGCCTGAGCGGTGGCTGCTCTCCTTGTGCCGGCGTTTGCGCCGGGTGCATCCGCTGCCTCC
>VZSC01008132.1:952371-1006637 GCA_013398225.1 Steatornis caripensis | reverse complement strand
AAATCGGTTCTGTCTTGGCCCAAACCAGGACAATGTAGAATTTATGTTGAATAACATCAAGAAGGGAAGCGTTTTGTTCTGTGGGATAGGGGAAGGAAGGAAACAGAGCAAGAGTGAATTGCATTTCAAGAAAACCGAATTGAGGTTTTTCTGCTTGCCAGCTGCATGTTTGATGGGGTTATGTCAGTTTTCCTTCCAGGCACCAAGTGAAATTGTAAAGGATCTGCCAGGCAGCTGGCCAGAGGAGGACAGCTGCTGTGCTCTGGCTCCTGCCCTCCCTGCTGGCCCAGGGAGCCAGGCAGCTGATTGCTCTGGCAGCCTCTACTGCCTGGTGGTTTTCCAGCAGCTGCCTGATGGGCTATTCATACTTCAAAAGCCCAATTGAAATTTCCTGGCAACTTAATATTCTGTCCATATTAACAAATAAAATCTATGAAAAGTACATTTTCTATCAGGATATTATTGCTGATAAAACCTCCTCAGCAGTGCTATTTTAAAGTGAATTAGTGTTGCCCCTTTCTTAGCACCTGAAAGTATTGTGAAGGGATTCTGTTCTTTCCTTATGTACACGCACATGCACATTGTAATCGCTTATGCTTTGAAGTTAGGATTCAAGGCATGTTCTTTGGTTTAATTTGTTGCAGTTTCTTTTCCAGTCTTTAAAATGTTGTATTTGTAATGAGTTATATACAGGTGCTAACTGTGAAGTTAAAGTTAATAGTTAAAAGTTAATACACATAACACAAAACTACTCTGAAGTACAAAGCCTGTTATTTTTTATCTGTTTCTGATTCTCTAGTCATAAACCCAGCACTTTTAGCCAAATGCTGTGTTTAGCAGTTTATTGGAAAAAACTGCAAATCTGCTTTCCCAAAAGGGATCTGTACCTGATACAAGTATAGCTAGTTTTCTTCAACATTTGACTTAAAGAAATGTAGAATTTACAGCCAGAGTGGCTTCCTCCAATGCTGCTTTCTGTATTAGAATCAATAGTGATCTCCTAGGCATGTAAAGGCCGGGCAAAATAGTGAGATAGGCGTTTTGAAGGGAAACTGAATTACAATGGCAACGTTGAAGTAACACCTTCTGTAGCAGACATTTAAAAATGTAAATATTCTGTATTTTATTCTTCCTCTAGATAGTTTAAAATGNTCTCCTAGGCATGTAAAGGCCGGGCAAAATAGTGAGATAGGCGTTTTGAAGGGAAACTGAATTACAATGGCAACGTTGAAGTAACACCTTCTGTAGCAGACATTTAAAAATGTAAATATTCTGTATTTTATTCTTCCTCTAGATAGTTTAAAATGCTTTCCAGATGTACACGCTATGTGTTGTGTGTGTTCATACCACTTGTATGTACCTGAGTCATTGAGTTATCAAAGTATTGCTGTGTTGCTAAGCAGAACTGAAGTGGGCTCTAGCAAGCAGCTCCAGTATAGTTGGGTGAGCTGAAAATCAAGCAGGGCAAGGGTTAAAACAACCATGTCTTGATTTTTTTCTTCTCTTTGTTATAGGGCGAGTGAATTCAACTACTCTTACTTTACAAATTGTTCGAGAGCAAGGGTTTGTTGGAGAGATTGCAGTTCAGCTGAGCACCGCACCTAATTTTGAACTCCCCCTCTCCAACCAAGCCACGGAGAATGAGGATTATATACTGGAAAAGACGACAATCATTATGGCCGAGAATGCAACAATAACTTCTGTCACAGTCACTATTTTGCCTGTGAGTAGTCTAACAACTTAAACTAATAAAGTCTTTTAAGGAAAGGGAAAATGGTGCTGTTTCTATACCAGAAGTAGGATTTAGCGTTCTAGAAATGGCTAAGTTGGGATTCTTGCATCGTCAGATGGTTTATATTGGTAAGAATTGCAGCCATCTCTTTCAAAAGAACTCGAGTACTCATCACTGAGAACGAACCAAATTCTTTGTTTTGTCGTAGTCCCAAAAATAATATGTAATAATGACAAAGTAAAAAAATATAGATGTCTTAGGTGTTTACTAATTTTTCAACTTGTTGCAGGTTTGTACAGAGGATTTATTTCACTTTACATGCCTCTGAACGGATTTGTTCTGTAGTTCAGGAAATGTGATTTTTTCACCAAAAATATGACTGTTCTTTAAATATATTCAGAATGGAGGTATTGCTTTTCAAGTTCTGGCTTAGCTTCTGAAATCTAGCCACTTTCTTATAGATAGGCGAAAAAAGTGACAGCCAGCAGTACTTTCAACCATTCTTACAGATTTTGAATCTGACTGCCAAGTTCAGTTTCTAAAGCTCAGCAAAGGTACTCTTTTTCACCTTTCTTATGGTGTGAAGCAAGGGATTGGTTATATGGTCCCAAATGCTGAGAATGTTTGAGTAGTAAGCAACCTACAAGTAGTCAGCTTCCAGCATGTATTGTAACTTACAGTGTTTTATTGAAAAAGTTACATTTAAAAATATTTTTGCAGGACAATGTTCCAGAATTACAGGAAGGATTTATAATCAATGTTACTGATGTGCAACTGGTCGATTCTCCCACTGGAGGTCAGCCAGCCGTGAAGAGGCTTGGGTTAGAAATAGCTGAGATAACAATTGAAGAAAATGATGATGCCAGAGGGGTATTTAGTTTCAATGTTACAAAGGTAAGTCTGAAGGAAAAATATTTAAAGCGTCATTCTAGCAGGACAGTCTGTGTTTTCAGATCAGTTTTGATGGTGTTCTCATAGGTTCTGTGACACTTAATTGTTCTGGATAAAAAGGCCAGACAATTCCTTCTTAAGAGATTCTTCACAATTAGTATACGAAATGTATTACAGAGCTGGAACAGCAGTTCTAAGACTGATGTCATAGAATATTCTGAAAGGGACCTCAACAGGTCATCTAGACCAGACTTTTTCTTAGAGTGAGGTCGATGCTAAGTTCAGGCCAACTTACAAGTGATTATGTATTTCTTCAGTTTTTTGTACCTGCAAGTCAATATGCAAAAAAAAAAAAAAAAATGTTGCTGCGACACTCATCAGTTTCTTGTTGAATTTGTAGGATATAACTGGAGCTGTTACTGGTTATGAGGTGCCACCACCACAGAATATACTGAAACTTCCAGTTGTTCGACAGGCTGGGAGATTTGGGTCAGCAACTCTGTATTGGGAAGCTGTTCATTCAACTGCTACCTTTGAAGACTTCACACCATCCTTTGGAAACCTTACATTTGCGCATGGGCAGGTATGCACTTGCTGAAAGTTTAACTGTCTCTGGGTTACCCGGTTAAGAGTTTCTCATGTTTTCTTCCAGCAGGGTTTGCATCCTGTCATTGAAAACATTTTATTTCTGGCCTTATATATGTAAATGATGCTCCTGACTTCAGTTCTTTAACATGAAAAAGCGGGATGTTCATAAACATTGACCCTGACGTCAACCATTGAGGTTGTATGCCTTTGGTACCTCTACAAGTGAAGACATAATTTCTAATAATAAAGCCTGTTACACTGAAAATTTGTAACATAACCTGTCTTCTCTAAATTCTCAGAATAAGCCTGTATGTTTTCTTAGCTGTGTTCTACATATAGTTTTAAGTTTCATTCTTTCCCTGACAGCACTTATTGTACACAAGGTGTTTTGATTTCAAGAGAACAGAACTGGTCTTTGACAAATAGAAGGCTATAGTTTGTGAGCAGAATTTTGGCTTAAGTACAATAGTGCCTACCCACACTTTCTACTGAGTACCAAAGCAGAGCAGTCTGCTGGTTTTAACCGGCAAAATTTACATTGATGAACTTAAAAACCACTTTTCAAATTTTGTTATCATATTATAAATATACAAGAAATAAGCACAAGAGAAGGGTTTGTGTTTTTCTGTTATTAGATGAAATTTACCTATTTTAAATTTCAGATTTTTTCAAATAATTCACAGAGTACTATAAATGAAACTGTGTTGCTCTTTTTTTTTTTTGACATTTTCTGCAGGCTACAGGAGAAATAGAAATTACAATCATAGATGACAGTGAAGTTGAATTCCTTGAGATATTCAAGATTTCCCTGGTGAGGGTAACAGGTGGTGCAAGACTTGGGGATGACACTCTGGTAACTGTCGCTATTCCACCAAATGATTCCCCTGTTGGAGTATTCGGGTTTGAAGAAAAGAGTGTGAGTTTGATTTGTGTTGCTTTCTTTTGTGCTAAAGCTGGGTAGTGGGTTTGTGTCATTAGCACCTAGCCGATTTTGGTAAGCCTTCATTGCAGCGGAAGACGTGATTCTTTTATTGAAAGACATAATAGTGCTGGTCTTCCTGTAGCTGTATAGGATGGTAATAACAATGAAAGTATTGCAGCGTAGATGTAGATTTCTGCATGACGGAATCAGTTTAATTCAGTATACTAACAATTTAGGACATCCCAGCTAGGATTTTTGATGTTCTGTTGAGTATTAAAATGTTTTTTTAATAATCTGTCTTACTGAAAGCAAAGCTTAGGAAGACATTATGAAACGTATCTCATCTTAGTTCTTGTCAGTGAATGATTCTTCTGCTTTCCATTTTGCGGGTGCTGTGCCTGCTTCTGACTCATTGTCTGTAATTGTTTTGAATCATAGGGCATACAAAAATAACATGAGTGACTAATCTTTGCTAGCAGAATTCAGCACATTCCTTACGTTTATTACCTACCTTCCTGTTGATTTTCACTCTTGTTCTTATTTTACGTTGTGATTGCTAATGTTTTTGGTTTTTACCTCAAGTCAGTATCAATGCCTTTTGCTACAGCCTTTCCTACTTCCTCCTCTTTCTTCATCAGGTAACGGTGAGGGAACCTCAGACACCTGATGACTCTGCTGCGGTTGTATTGCTCACTGTAAGTCGAAGTGAAGGAGGACGAGGAGCTGCTAAAATGTTATGGATTCTTGAGGAAGCAGCCAGATATGATCTGACCCCTCTGAATGGTACCCTTCACTTCAATGAGGTGCGTCTGATATTGCAATAAATTATTTACTATTAGATTTATAAATACTTTCTTCTTCTTTTTGTGTATTTGCATGGTTGCTGTTACATGCTTATAGAAGTAGGGGGTTACTAAGTATTATAACACTAGAAAAAGGCAGGTTTTAACTGGTGGGGTTAGCAGTATGCAATGTTTTTTCTAGTAGAAAAGGAAAGCTGACATGCTCTTTTTAAGGCAGCATAATGTAATCATCAGAAAGATAGGCTCTTCAAATTGGAATTGTTTTTACAATTAAGAAAGAGGAACAAAAATGTACTGGATGTGAAGAATGATTACAGAAACAGTTACTCCATTGCTGTTTCAGACAGCTGAAAGACTAAATTGATATGGAAAGGGTAAGAAGGATAAATGACTGCTCAAAATTTGCAGATTTAAAAAAATAATTAGTAGAACACTCTAGTACTAGACTTTCAAACTAGGCAGTTTTATATGATTTGTGTTTCATGGCAGGTTAGAACTGTGAAGTAGGAGCCGAGATATTGGATGTTGTCAAGCTATTGTTTTTATCTTCATAGTGGTCTTTTACAGTCTACTCAAAAAAATTAATGAAGAAAAATGGTTTAACTAAAGTGTAATCTGTTCCGTCTGTACAACGCTATTTTGCATTAAATAAGTAGGCATACTGGTTGTTTCTTTTAATCAGCTGGAAAATAGCTTTTTTGATAAAACCATCAGTATTTGGCAAAGTTTTGTTGTCATTTTGCTATCGTTTCTCTACTGATAGTCCTGGACATTGTTTTTTCTTCCTGAAGTGCTTATATATTCATACATGTAAGAATACAAGTATCTATATATGGTGTACTAAAGTTATACAATGTGTACCTAATTTTTCCTATATTCTTATTTTAAGCATTTGCTACTACTCACTGACAAAAACATGGATTAGACAGAAATTTGCTGTGACCTAATATATCTAATCTTAATAACATTAATTCTTAGAATGTATGTATTCTATTGAATATGCACTTTCTAATGGAAAAGGTTTTGTATACAAAGTTTTCTCTAAGTTGAAAACTTCTATATGAATACAATTTCAAAGTAATTTCAATCGCAATTCCATTGCAAGTAGCCAGAGTATTTTTGGAGTGGCACACAATGTTTGAGAGACAATTTTTACTATTTATTAATCTGTGAGAAAACATTTCAGCCAGATCAGAAATGTCATATTTAAAAAATATTACATTAATATATGCTTAACACTTGATTTGTTAAAGAAGAAAACCATTCTTATAATACCAGATTTTGTTTAGTTTCACTTAATGTATATATATCTCTATCTTCTGGTCTTTTTGTGATGCAGACTGAATCACAGAAGTTGATTGTTTTACATGCAATACAAGATGGTCTGCTGGAGGGGAATGAAACATTTACCATTCAGCTAGTCTCTACTGGTGATGCAGAGATATCCCCTCTAAATGGTAAAAAATTAATTCATTACATTCTATTTTGTGACAATTCATATTCTAGTAAGTCTGTTCATATTATTTTAGTCTGCAGTGCTTATATATTTTGTGTACAGCTAGTTGGTAGTAGTTTTGACTGTCAGTCTTTTTCCCTAAGTTGTTTTCTTGTCTGAAGAAATCAGAGAATTTTAGATCATAATTTTTCGTTCTGAATGAATTGTTAGCATAGACTTTTGTGTTCAGATAGTCAACATTGTCCGTAAAGAATTCTTTAACAAAAAGAAGCAAAACCCAAAACCAGGTTCAGACCTGTAAGAATCATAGTATAATTTGCAAGGGACCGTCCAGGGGGGTCGTCTAGTTGAAAATTCTGCTCAAGGAACAGGAGACTTCACAATTAGATCAGGTTGCTGAATGCCTTGTCCACTCAAATTCTGAATATCTCCAAGGATGGAGATTCCATGGGCTCTCCGGAAAGCAGATGCTTAACCACTTGTGTCACAAAATTTACAAAAGTTAGTGCAGTAGTTAAGTTTTCATTTAACATGAGAAGCTTTGTTCTCTTCATAGACGTTGCAACCATCATTATTGTGGCCGATGAAGGAGCTTCTGGGGTGGTTGGAATAGCCCATTCATCCAAGCATGTTCTGATTGGAGAACCTTCAGGAAATTATAATGGAACAGCTCTTCTTAGGTGTGTACATCACTTACTTTCCAAAGCAAGGACAACAGCTCAGTTTCAAAAGTCATGAGACTCCACATTTGGCAAGAACTTCTTTAATGTGCATTTCATTATCATTTCTATAATCAGAACTATTTTTAAAATTAGATACTTGTTTTTAAAGAAGGGTAGGATATACTACGTGTGTGTCTTTTAAGTATTGCTAGGGAGCTCCAAATATTCCTCTCAGTCTTCAGATTATTTACAACATTGGTGCATTAAAGGAAGGAGGATTCTAATGAAAGAAAAGGCGGAAGGGAATCAATGACATTTGAAGATGCTTTGTGCTTTTCAGGATTCAGTTCAGGATTGGTGCCTGAAGTGTATTTCATTATATTTCTATGATGGCTAGTGTAACCAAAGCAGCAACTGGGTTTTTAGTTGAAATAAGATGCAATTATTCCATTGCATTCAGTCAACTGGTAACAGGACGAAGAAATGAGTATGTTACCATACCTTCTAAGAGTATTGGAAAAAAGGATTACAACACTTTCCCTTGGTGAACCAGCAAATATAAGCAACAAAACAGCTTCTCATGCTGACCTGAGAAGCCAAAAAGGAAAAGCGATGCTTTATGCAGGAGTAGTTGTAGATCATGTAGTACATCATATTAGGTATAGACAAATTTTAGCTGTGACTTATTACTGGTGTAATAAGTAGGATTAGACTCTAGATTTTTAGACAAGCAGCAGACAGCACATTTCTCAAGCGATCTAGTAGTAGTATTCTGGTGTCCTTCGGTCTTAAAACCCGAATTGCCTCTGGGAATTACCCTTAAGTTCTATTTCCCTTTTGTTTTGCATGTCTATCTCTGTGAAACCGAGAGCTGGGTTTTCAGCCTCTATGTTTAGGCTATACGTGCAAAGAAACTTTAAAGCACTCTGAGTAAAAATACAGCTCAAGATGCCTCCCAACACAGGGGAATAAAACAAAACTGCAGAAATATTATTGCTCTGAAGAGGAAATTTTAAAGATCTTAATAGTGACTTAATACATTAAGACTCAAGCTTCGGAGTCCTGATAACATTTTGATCATGCACAGCAAGATGATATATGGTCTGTCTCCGGATTGGATATAAAGTATTAAAGGTAGAAATTAAAATGTGTGTTTGTGTTCTTGCCTGCAGCTTGATACGTGGCCCAGGGATTTTTGGTGAGATCATAATATATTGGAATATAACACCTCCTCATCATACAGAATTTATTGAGACATCAGGGACCTTGACAATGCGAGACAGACAGTCTGCAGCAGTTGTTCTGATACAGGTATATGAGAGATTTTACACCAGCAGCTACTTCAAGTACTTCCTTTTGTTTAGCTAGTATCCTGGTTAGAAATTAGTTATACCTCTCTCCCTGGAAATGGTTTAAATCCGTTTAGCTTTCATTGGTTCTTCTCCCTAGGCTGTAGATGACAACCGTCCTGAGGAGAAGAGTTACTACCAGTTTCAGCTAACTGCAATCAGTGATGGGGGACTCATAAATGAATCTAGCAGCACAGCAAATATTACCATGGCTGCTAGTGATTTTCCATATGGAGAGTTTACATTTTCACGGGAACTACTACAAACAACAGAAGCAGAAAAATGGGTATTAGATTAAAATTCCTTCTTATGTAAATATTGTTGGATACCAATATTGTTGCTAGATTTATGCTTAACTTCAGGAAAAAAAAAAAAGGTCTATTTTATATTTATCATATCACAGTCTCCTGAATGGCTGTCTGAGGCTTTTGGAGTTTTTTAATACTCTGAGCAAGCAAGTTATTTGCTAAGTTACATGTAGTCTGTACTTACTGAAGCAAATTGTTGTTACCTGACAGAACCATTGAAAAGATGGCTATAGAATAGTCTCCTAAAGGCAACTGTGAGAGAAAAACAAAGCCATTTTTTAAAGAATCTATCCTCTTTCCCTCAGGTTAACATCACTATTGTGCGTTCCAGGGGATCCTATGGCAAAGTGCGTCTTTGCTTTCAGATAATAAATGAGACTGCAGAAGAGGGAATTGATTTCACGCCCACAGAAAGGGAATTGTTTTTTGAACCACATGAGGAGAGTAAAATGATTTTCATTGAAATTCAAGATGACGACTTTCCTGAAGGTCCTGAAGACTTTTCAGTGATGATTACCAAAGTGGAACTCCGAGGAAGGTAAAGATAAAATTCCCAGTTGATTGATTACAAGGAGAAGAATAAACTATATTTGGAATCTGAGCTACTGGCATAACATCAGTACTGGATTTCAACCGTTTTACTTAAAATTTCATGAGAGCGCTGTAATAGTAATCATAGTAGAAATCAGATGTATGGGAAACCCAATACTTTTAACATTAATATAAACATTTTGCTCATTAAGATTTGTTAAAGCTAGAAGTCCATACATTACATAAAAGTTGTCAAGTTGCATGAAATTCCAATAAGATAAGAAAGAAAAAATCAAAGGTACATGTTTCTGTGAATAAACTACTACTGTTGCATATATAATAGTTTGAAAAAGTGTGACCAAAAAGTCTTCAGTGATAACTGTCAGAAAATAGAAGTAAAATAAAAGTATTTGTGGTAACTGACAAATTGTAATACCTGCATCTTAATACTTTCACAAGAATTATTAATGTAAATTTCTTTTCCTGTTCTTGCAAGTGGATTTGATTTTACTGTAAAGGAAAATGGTCTACAAGTGGATCAGCCTCCAATAATAGGAAATATCTCCACAATACGAGTCACTATAGCAAAGAGTGATAATGTAGAAGGCATCATAGAATTTGATCCACAATATATCCTTTTACATGGTAAGTTTACCTGAAGTTTTCAGTATGGTTTAGAAGATAAGTCTGTGGCTATGACATAAATTTTGAGATAAAATAACTTTTTCTCAATTATTCTTGCAGTGGAAGAGGATGCTGGATTAATCATGATTCCTGTTGTGAGAAAGCATGGAACTTATGGCTATGTAACCGCTGATTTTCTTTCTCGAAGTATTTCTGCACTTCCCAATGGTGTTGACTATGTAATCCATAATAATTCTATCATTTTTTATCATGGCCAGAACCAGACTTTTATTTATATCTCTATTATAGATGATGAAGAAAGGTAATTAATTTTTCAGATACGTATTCAGTAATTTACTTCTGAGAAATCTTTTTGTTAGCATGTGCAGTATGCCCGTGTGTAGAATTGGAATTGAAAAACAAATTTCTGCAGTGCTGAAAAATCACCTGAGTTTAAAGGATGGAAAAAAGCAGCTGTTATTATAGTTTCTTAGTTCCTGTCAAATTTTATACAAATAAATACATTTTAAAAACTAGATTATCAGAAATTTTGGGTGTTACTAGAACTGATGTGAATAATAAAATATTTTGCAGTATTTAAAAAAAAAATAACACGAGTAGAAAATAGAACATTATTTTTATTTCAGATACCACCATTCGATGCAAACAGGGGGAATCTTCTACTGTATACTTACAGAGATGACTTCTGTATACCTTTAAACAGATCCAGTTGGATGTACGATCGAATTACCAAGTGTAATTTTTTTTTTTGTCCGATGTCTCAGAATATTTTTTTTTTCTTTTTCCGTGCAGTGAATTTGCAGAGCAGTTTGAAATCCAGCTGACAGGAGCCACTGGTGGAGCAGTCCTCGGGCTCCACCTAGTGAGCCAGGTCACTATTGCTAAAAGTGACTCCCCCCAGGGCATCGTCCGATTTCTCAACGAAAGTCGAATTATTCTTCCTAATCCCGATACACCCACGGCAGTGTCCCTGGTGCTGGAAAGGACTGGAAGATTGTTAGGAGAGACACAGGTGGGCACTGGCTGTCAAAGACTGAATGCTTTCCGGTGACTGGGTCAAAAAGCTGCTGCATTTTCCTTCAAGAGCTGCTTTGTGACTGTTTTCTAATAGGTTAATTGCAGATTTTTATTAAACAAGCATTGCATATAGTTGCAGAATAACAGAAAATGTTGTGACCCTTTTAATCTTCTCTTTTCCCCCCTGCTTTCTTTTATTATGGTCTTGTGTACTTTGTTTTGAACTAGCTCCTAATTCCGTTGAAAATATGGCTAATTTCATACACCACCAGTAATTTAATTTAATGCAGTTGAACTACTCCCTAAAGCTGGTCAAACTTTTCTCAGTAAATGGTTTACTTTGAGTTTTCTAGATTTGTACTCTGTACCGACCACTGACAAAGCGAAGGTATAAATATGAACCAAGGCAGGCCTTCCACAGTCTCGGCAAATGACTGGAAGATTGGCAGTAAAGGCCATCAGCTCCTCCTCCTCCATATGAAAATTGCCTTGGTCTTCTTTGACTTTTTTTGGAAGTCATTTAAGAAAACTGGAAAACAATTAAAATGGCCCAAATAGTAATTTTAAAGTGCTGAAAATAACCTCCTCAAAAGCAATTTAATTCATGGGAAATTTTGAAAATATTCTAGCTTTTAGTCAGACTGGTGAAGTACGAATCATCATTTGAGGGATTAAAAGCTTTTACTGCAGACTCTTAAGAAAATATTTGTAATTTTCTCTCTTGATATCATACTTCACAGGGAATGGTTTTTGTCATGAGTACTCATTTGGGGAGCTTTGCAAAACAAATCACGAAAGGGAGAGAAATAGAAACTATCCTGTTTGTTTCCTGTTATGTGCTAAAGAAATCTCAGGTTCTCTTCTTTTCTATTACTAATACCTAGAATTTCACAAACTGGCATTGTGGCTGACTGACACTTCAAAATTTTCATTTTTATTTAATTTCATAACCATAGCTGGTTATCAGACTCAATGATTTTTTTGTCACTTGTGATACTCTGTCATTTCTCCCTCTTGGGAGAATTATAATTTATGACCATTTTATAATATATCATATATATATCATTATAATATATCACTAATTATAATATATCACCATTCTAAATCTGAAACTGGTGGCTTCCACAGATTAATTGGGACATCTTGGGACCCAATTCAGAAGAGGTTTTATCTCCCCTGAATAGTGACATCAGTGACCCTGTGAATGGATCTTTTTTTTTTGGAGAAGGAGAAGGAGATCTGAGGACTATTACTCTACAAATCTATCCTCATGAGGAAGTTGAAGTTCAGGAGATCTTCATTATTAGACTAAGGCTTATGCAAGGTGAAACAGAAATCGATCCCAAGGCAAAAAACGTAACACTAATAGTAAGTCATTATTGCATTTCTTTCTTCTGAGATTTCTGTTGATACTGGTATTTATTCTGCAAAGCTTTTAAAAATTAGTAATTATGGCATAGTTTGTTATTTGGCTGTTTGGTCTGTTGTACTGCTTAGGTGCATTGTTCCAGCTTAGCTTCTTAAAAAAGAAGGCAAAGAATCTCTCAGTGAAAATTGGTATATAAGCCCTGACCTGGCCCACTTATTTCTGTGGTTCTCTTTGGAGAGAGCATGGATTGAGTCCTCATTTCTATATGTCAGTTTGTTGTTCATCCCTTTTCGACCTCTTATTCTGCTCCTGCTATCGTTATAAAAGAAAGGAGAGAATACGACTATTGTAGAGCAAGAGAAATGCAGAAATTTCAGCGAGTTGTCAAAGGCAAATTATTACTCAAACGATACTGCAACTAAGAAAACATTTATAAGGCTGTGATAAGGAGCCCGCAAAACCCCAAATCTTTCCTAGAAACTGGATTATGGTCTGTAGAGTGTTGATGGAATAAGCTCCTATTTCCACAGACTCCTCAATTTCTCCTTCAGGGACCCAGGTTTACTCCTTGGACTGGAATGTTCCACCCTGCATGCCAATGAATTGGCTTGTCAGTAGGCACTGGTGTTACAACTCGGTTGTAAGTCAGCTCACCATGAATTCTTGTAGCAGCTAGTGATTGGCACTGATGGATGTGGATGAGCTCTACCCCAGAGGGCTGGGTTTGCAAACTGATGATGTTAGAAGAGTTTCTGTACACTGGCCCAAGGTGCCTGAGCAGTTCTTGCTTTAATAGCAGAACCTTCAGATACAGCATTTGAAATAAAACTGTGTCAGCTCAGTGGACAGAATCATTGTCACTGCCTGAATTTATTTACATATAGTGCATATAATTAATACTGAAAACTTTCTGTATTTATTGGAAACATCACCTGTTCAATTTAGATCCTGCTTAAACTTATTTATGTGTCATTGTAGGATTTTCTCACAAAAGAGCAAGTTACCCATAGATTTTCATGTATCAGTCTTGCTTTGTGTGCACGTGTGTATTTGTGTGTGTGTGTGTTCGAGCGCACACACGGGGGCTTGATATCACTCTGTTCTCATACCTTTATGGTCCTGCCTGCTGGGTTGTTATTTTTTATTCTCAGTCTCAGTTTTAACTACTAACGTACTGTTGAAGAGAAGAAAACTCTGTAGAAAGAACTATAGGTATGTGCTTTGTAGCATCCAGCAATGAAAATCTCAATGGTTTGAACAAGAATGCAACTCACTCTACATTTCTGATTTTTCATTTGTTTGTTTACCTTTTTACAGATACAGAAGTTTGGTGATCCCAATGGAATTGTACAGTTTGCTCCTGAATCATTAACTGAGAATAACTACACAGAACCCTCAGCAGTGGAAGGGCCACAAAGTATTACACTGTTTCTCAGACGAATTCAAGGCACTCTGGGAAACATAACGGTATTCTCACTCTCTTCCTAATGAACACTATAATCTGAAATCATGCTCAGTATCAATGTATGGAGGAATATCTTATTCTGTGCCTTTCTGCTGCTTATTTCTCAAACTCATTTTTGAAATGTTGCCTTTTAGACAGAGTTTAGCAAGGGCTCAGCCCTAGTACTTGTGGTTTGGAGAGTCAGAATCAATCTCCCCTGGTCACGGGGAAAAAAAAAAGAAAAACAATACTGCAATGCATCTCTCACTTTCTCTCTCCCTCTCCCCCTGTGCTTTTGATGGGAGAACAGAACAGAGCACACTTACATAGTGAGCTTTCTTTGAGATCATGGCAATTTGCTTTTTTCCAACCATAGTTAAAGGTAAGAATCCGACCATTTTGAACCATCACTCACATTGTTTTTGACCTGAAGTTGTTTAGAACTCAGCATTTTAACAGTTATTCATTGAATTAAAAAAAGAGTAAGTCAATTAATAAAAGTGTCTGCTGTGTTTAATGACAACTCTTCACCATTTTTTGATGTGAGGAATCTTGGAAAGAGGGAAAATGGCAAGGATGTCTCAGTGTAAAAATAGGAATAGTTTTTTTAAATGGTTCAGAGATTCCATATAGTTTTAAATAAATCTTCTGAAAATAAACAAAGGACCTCTTTACATTGATAGTACCATTAGAGGAACAACACATCCTTGTTTTGTAGGATTGTCTGTGTGCCTCTTTCTATGCATACCTAAACCAATTTCTATTTTAGTTACTTAAAACCAATCTATTCCATATCCTGTCTGTACTGAATCCTGTATATGCAAGGTTCTGACTCTGGGCAATTTTGCTTTCTTTTGTTTTGTGTGTTTCCTAAACTCATTTCAGGTTTACTGGGAAATATGTAGTGAATCTGACATCACAGGTGACTTTCTTAGGACAGAGGGATCTGTTGTCATTGCTGACCAGCAGAGTACAGCTGAGATAATTATCTACCTGTTACCTGATGACATTCCAGAACTGGATGAAAACTATGTGGTGCAGCTGATTTCAGTAGAAGGTGGAGCAGATTTAGACCACGAGAAAAGAATTTCGAAGATCAATGTTTTTGCAAATGATGATCCCTATGGAGTGTTTGCGCTGTACTCTGATCAGCAGTCAGTATTAGTAGAGAGAAACCTGGATCGGTATGTTCAGATTAATGTGACTCGGCATGCTGGGGCATTTGCAGACGTGATCGTTGAGTACCATATCTTGTCTCATCATGAAGAAGCACTAATTGCACCTGAGAATGAGGTGGGATACCTCACAGTAAAAGACGGTGCCAGCTTTGGAGTGAAAAGGGTGCCAATAAGCAGCCAGGTCTGTATTATCCTTTGAGTTCCTAGGATAGCTGTTGTTTCCATTTCTGTTAATTGCAATACAGATGTGCTGGAATAAGACGCTAAACTCTCAGTAGTATCCACTGTGAAGAAGTATCCACTGAAAAGAGAGTTTTAGTATTAGGAATTTCCTATTTATGGACCAGAAAAGGGTTTAAATATCATGTTTTTAGTTAATAATTGCAAAATCACTGTTATGCGTGTGTTCAAATACCCAGTTTTTCCTTCCATTATTGCTTTGTGTTACCAGCAGGTCAATATTTTGTTAGTATATGTATGCAAATATTTTCTCAGGTTTCCTTTTTGGATTGTAAATGGTGATCTGTTGGTGCTGACTCATGAAGCAATAGATAAATTTTTGTTCAGTTCTCTGTATTCCCTGTTTGTGTTTTATATTAATAAAAATAAATAAAAAATTAGTATATTAATAAAAAATACTCCCATCTTACATCCACACTTAAATCCTTTTACATCAATCTTACATCCTTTTAATCCTAAGAATTAAAGTCAAACTGAAGCCTGCTGTGTTAGATGCAATTTAATAAAATGGCAATAGTTGCTCTACAAACTCACATTCCAACAAACTGTTGGTAAATCGATTGACGTTTAGCTGTATTTCTTTTGAGAAATATAATCAACAAAACACTTGTCTTGAAAACACTGCTTTTTGTATGCAAATAGAACAAAATCTGCAGGTTGTTCTGCTACTTAATTCTTTGAACTGGTGGATGTCATGTTTTTAGTGGAATTAATTTTCTACCTTTTTATTTAAATTCTTTCTCTCAAAGGCATCTCTTTTACTGGGCTTGAATTTTACTCTGGAACTGATTAATGTAACCCTCGTTAGGGGAAGTGCCAAGGATGTGCCTAAAATATTAGGAAAAGCAAAGTCAGCTGTTCTGCTTATTCCTGAGGAAGCTGCCAATTCACAGGTCAGTAGACTGGCTGCAGTGTAACATTTCTACCACAGAAGGAAGGTACCCTTCATTACAAAAGACAGCTCTAAGAATTCAGTTGGCTCCCTGAAGTGTTCATCATTGCAACCAATTTAATGATTGACAAGACTTTTCCAGTTATTACTTATACTGCATATTACCTTTTCTTTGATACAAATTCTTAGAAATGTGTTGATACAGTTTGAAAATGTCTCTTTTTCTATAAAATGAATGTAGTGTAAATATCGTGATTCATTTATACTTTCGTTTACATGAAATGGAAGTTCTGAGACCTAAAGGAAAATAACTAATTCTGGACAATGTTATTCCTTTAAGTATAGCAGCCTCAAAGAAGGTAACAGCATGCATGCAGTAGTGTGTGCAAAAAGAGATGGAGATCCTGCTGGTTTTTAATGCAGTTGACCATATATTTGGCTAACCACTACATGGGAAATTCTCCATTTGTCTACTTTATATGAGAATGAGAAAAGAGAATTTGCCTGTTCTGTTGTGGTTTATGTGCTACAGTTCCATTTTTATATGTCAAGCAAAGACAATAGCATGCTGAGATTTTATCTGTTAAATTTTGTTGAAATTTTTATTGGATTATCTTAATTGTCTTGAAGCAGTGTTCTGTCTTTTAATTTGTAATTGAACTTAACTCAGATGGTCTTTCTGTAAACACTGTTTACTGCCATATATCCATTTATCATTGCTTTTAGAATCTGCGAATTATACATTCAAGCCCATTTGCTGCTCAAAGAACAAGAAAGTAGATCATACTAGCCAGAATAATTTGGCAAACAATGTCATTTGGCAGCAAATTACTTTTCACTAGATACACAATTAATAATTTATTTTAGACCTATGTNCTACAGTTCCATTTTTATATGTCAAGCAAAGACAATAGCATGCTGAGATTTTATCTGTTAAATTTTGTTGAAATTTTTATTGGATTATCTTAATTGTCTTGAAGCAGTGTTCTGTCTTTTAATTTGTAATTGAACTTAACTCAGATGGTCTTTCTGTAAACACTGTTTACTGCCATATATCCATTTATCATTGCTTTTAGAATCTGCGAATTATACATTCAAGCCCATTTGCTGCTCAAAGAACAAGAAAGTAGATCATACTAGCCAGAATAATTTGGCAAACAATGTCATTTGGCAGCAAATTACTTTTCACTAGATACACAATTAATAATTTATTTTAGACCTATGTGTGTATGTATATAGCATTACAGCTCTTGCCTGTGAGCAGTAAGGGCAGGTTGGTTTGTTCTTTTAAACAACAGATGCAGAATGCTATATTCAGCGTTATCAATACTGGAATGTCGATCATACTGGGTCCTTTTCCCTGAGATTTAATTCTTAAAAGTCTCAGATTTAGAAGTATTGTTAAAGAGCTGTGAAGGAAGTATGTGAAAATATATATATACACACACTTACACACGTGTATATATATACCTACATACATGTATATACATGCCGAATTATTGCAAAATGCTTATTTTACAAAGTATAGTACACTTTCACATATGTTATTGACCATTTTTATTCCATTTTCTGTAACAAAGTCTGTTGTTTCCACAGGTTGGCTTTGAATCTGTGATTTTACGACTTACAGACATTGTAGCAGGGACAGGCCGGGCTGTCATAACCAGAAAAGGAGTTTATGGCTCTGTAATAGTTAGCTGGATTTCAGGATACCCACCAGACCTCATCACTGACTTTTCTCAGCCAGGCAATATTACTCCTCCATTTGGTAAGTACTTGTCTGAGAAAACAGCTGTGAAAGTCGTGTAAGTGGTATTACCATCTTTTAGTTATTTGTACCTCTACATGCTTCCTCTATTAATGAGGAGTCATTGCAATGAAATTCTGTGGTCTAATTTTTGTCTGTAAGGGATATGTTTATTTTATGCGCAAAGAAAGAACTAAACTTCATAGATAAATGTCTGAGAGGTAAGTGCAATGCTATGCCCCTGAAGGACAGCTTTACGTAGGGGAGATGTTATCATGCAGATTACTTCTTCCTAAATGGAGTGGGATTGTGATTACAGTCACCATCTCAGCACGTTCCCAGGTAAGAAAAGGGTTCCTGTCTGGTGATTTTTAACTTGTGCTCTCTCTCTCTTTTTCTTCAGGTACTGTTGTATTTTCCTCTGGTGAGCAAAGTAAAGTATTTTCATTTCAGGCTACTCCAAGCCTAAATAATCGTGAGTCATTTGCCATCACCCTAACTGCAGTGCACAGCAATGTGTCCGGTGGGGCTCGCCTGAGGTAAGGATATTATTCTTTTGAGTCGTGCAGATGCTGTAAGAATTATGACCTGTGTACAGGCATAGACCTTACACAAGTCCCTATTAAATTATAGGTAGCTAGCAAGTTTAGTGCCTTCTTTCATGAATTTGTATGTCTTGTCTCAGGTGGAAACAAGTGTCAGTGCTGCAGATCTGACCTGATCAGAACTGAGGCTTTTGTCCAATTCCAGTCAATTTCATATCACAGGGATCCAAGGAGCTTAGAATGTGTCTAGAATGATGGAGGCAGGTGAAGAAAATGAAGAGCTAAGATCAACAGTGTTAGCCAGGAAGCTTAAGAGTGAAAACAACAGTTTTCATCACTGTCCCTAAAAAACTGTATTTAGAAGATCATAGATAAAAAAACATTTAAAATAAATAACATAAACAAGAAATGATCCAAAAATACATAACTTATATGAAAAACTCCTTTTACTCTTAAAAATAAACCCATTACATTTAATGTAGTTTTCAATCTCAGCTAAGTTGTTATCTATTCTTCAGACTGTTTCCTTTTCATTCTTCCTTACTCATTCATAGCTAAAATTGGTCTAAAAAGAATGGACAGACTAACACTGTGTATGGAGGAAGGTATTGGCTTCACCATATTACAATTACACTGGCAAATCTGAAGGAAGTAAGGATTCAACTGGATGCTAAACTCTGGAGACTGATACCTCCTGCTAGGCTTGTCTGTCCTGTGCGCTGATGCCTTTTACCTATTTACAGTGCGAACAGGTGAATTTTACCTATTCACCTATGTACCGTGAAAGACCTTTCATAGAAAACTTAAGACTACGTCTCACAGGACGTATTTACTTTGAGGAGCTTTTGGCTCCCTTATTGGTGGAAAGGGTCTGGTTTGTTAACCAAAATCACTCACTGTAATTGTAGTGCCATTTGGTAGCCTCTAGCACTGAATAATGGGTCGGTTCTAGAGATAAGTATAAGAGTCAAGGTTTAGCAAAGAGTCTTTGTCTTACTAGTCTTCATCTTATTAGTGCTTATTTTCTAGTAAGATGGGGATATATTTAATATGAAGAAAATAGAGCTTAAATTGATACTGATAATAGGACTCAGATCTGGAAGAAATTACTATGAGTAACGTAGTATTTCAAAGCCCCACTGTTAGGTTTTAAAATAACTTCCTTTCCTTCCCTAGCTTCCTAGCTAAAACTGCAGGTCTGCTAGCATCTCTCTGCCCCACAGTTTTTCCTTGAGTCAGGAATTTGATTCTGCAGTTAAAACTGGTATTACTTGGAGTGGCTGTGTTGTAATGTATCTCCTTGTATTGTATCCACAATAGCAAGACAACATACTTTCCTTTGTGTCTGGGTTTTCTCAGTAAGACCTTATTTTATTTATCCTTACATACTCTCTATCCTGTGCTGACTCAGGATGCATTAACCCTGTGGAGTTCAATCCAATCATTGCAAAAACATTTTTCACAGAATTTCTTTACATCTTGCTTTGTACGGTCACTGTTCCCACTACTGTTAGACATTTTTTAAATCTACTTTTCTACAGCCATCATTGGTTGTTCACTGGAAATTATTCTGTGTGGGTGTTTTAGTTTCATACTTCGTATTTCATCTCTCAACTTTGATATCTTTTCTGTTTCAGATCAGGGTTTACAATAGCTGAAATTGAGCCAATGGGGATCTTCCAGTTTGCTCTTAACTCAAGGTCAGTTTCAGTTGAAGAAGATGTTCAGGCAGTCACACTACATGTTCAAAGATTGTTTGGTTTTCAAAGTAATCTCACTAAATTGACATATCAGACCATTCCAGGAAGTGCCAAACCACTAGAGGACTTTATTCCCATCTACAATGGAGAGCTTATGTTTTTACATTTTCAGACAAACGCTGTCATAGAAATATCCATAATTGATGACACTGTGCCTGAAATGGAGGAATTTTTTTTTGTAAATTTGACTGCTGTGGAAATTTTGGATGTTCAACCTGTGAATCCTGACTGGAGCCCACGTTTGAATCCAGCTTTGAGTGTTGCAACAGTTAATATCCTGGCTAATGATATTCTTCATGGAATACTAAGTTTGGGACCAGACTTTATTTATGTTGAAGAAGATGCAAATGACAGTACCCCCAACACAGTGATACTTCATATCAGAAGGACCAAGAGTTTTACTGGTGATATTGAAGTAACTGTTAAAACCTTTGGGGGAGTGAGTGCACAGAGCAGAGTGGATTCATATCCTTTTGGAAATGTTTATGGAAAATCAAACTTCACATGGGCAATGGAAGGAGAAGATTTTGAGGAACAGTCAGTCTCTCTGACTTTGCTGGACGGAGAAAGAGAAAGCAAGGTGTCCATAAAAATTTTTGATGATGATGAGCCTGAAGGACAGGAATTGTTTTATGTTTTCCTCTCAAATCCTGAATGTGGAGCTCAGATTGTGGAAGGAAAGGATGAATACGGATTTGCTGCTTTTGCAACGGTGATTATTGCAGGTAATATTTTTTTCCCCAGAAAATTAGTAAATACATAGGAATTAAATAACAGTAAATAACTGTATGTTCTCATAGCAATTTTAATGTAAAGACTGAAAATCTATTTGATAATAAGCAGGGTATTCTATTCCCAAATCTTGAGTTTTCCAGAGCAGAGAAAACTTCTAATACACCAAGCCTACCATGCATCACTTAGCAATGTAGCTAAAAATACGTTTATAGATGCTGCTTATCTCTGTTCTTGTCCTGTTTTACTTCATGAAGGGAAAAGGCTAAGCTTGAGTGTTTTTCTTGCAGATGTAGTAGCATGGCAAGCTTTTTTGTTTTTCTTTGTCATTTTGTCACTTTTACCTTGTGTGGGGTTTGTACAAAGTATAAAACAAAGTTGCTGTTTTGATACTGTGCAGTGCATATCTGCAGTGTGGCCATCCTTTGCTTGTGGGAATGCAGGGTAGGAATGGGTTTACACAGACATCGGGGAAGAATTTTTTTTTCAGTTGCTACATGCTGCTGTGAGAAAGTGATGTCAGAGTTCCGATTTGCCTTAGCTTTTAGATATCGATCAGACTTACAACTTGAATGTTAACTAAGTTTAACAGCAATATAGATTAAGTTTTAAAAACAAATTGGGAACTGGAGCAGTTTAGGCCAATCAAGAAAATTATATGTAAGGTCCAGCACTTATTGGAAGTTTGGTGTATTTAGATAGTCTTAACAAAACAAGGTACATATTGCGAACCAGAATTAAACTGTGCTGTTGGATGAGTTTATGCTGCAACCAAAATTGTGTATGCAAGAACAGATCATATAAAACACATGTTCCCTTCAAGTGCACCATCTCTAGAATTCACCATGCAAGTAACCAGTTGCCCATATGCGCAAGTTAACCGGAGAGGTATGTCATAGGCACAGGCTGGAATCTGAATTTGTAGTGAGTCCCACAGAAGCATATTAGCGTGTTCTAGAGTTAAACCCTGAGTACAATGAATACCTAAAGTAAGATCAGGAAACAACTTGTGTTAAGAAGGGCCAAAACATCTATCTACATTTAACAGTGTAGTCAGAAAGATACCACAGGTTAAGTATTTGTGCATGCCCGTAAGCAAACACACAAAATCTGTTAAGCTTCATCATTTATATTGGCATTTAATCTGCAGTGTCAGAACTAGATTGCCTTCCCAGTTGCAGAGTAAAGCTATCAGTACCTGTAAAGGAGGAAGAAGTCCTTTAGAAGCAACATTTAATGGGACGCTGTGAAGACATTAGATTCACCTCATTAACCTTTTTTTTTTTCTCTGCTGCTGTTTTGCTTAAGTTATTTACATTCCCATGAGAACAATGCGGTATTTTGCAGAATTAAAGATGTGGGAGAAAAGCTGATGTAACAATCTGGAAAAATGAATGGGTTCAACAACATTATGGGTGGAATGAATATGAAAACTGTCCTTGAAAGCCCATCTTTATCCCATAACCTACTATGTCCATCTAGTGGCAACCTGAGACCCATTTCTGTTTAGAAAGATTGTGTATTAAAGTTTACGGTAAACATAAAATAATATAACTGAAGTGATATCCTAAGGGAATTACAAGCAAGTTTTTTGACGCTATTCTGGACTACTGTAATACATAGTCTCTTGAAGTCAAGGGACACAGAATTCAGTCAGTTTGCTGAATGCTGCTGAAAATGCAAGTTTACATGCATAGGTACAGCCCTCATAAGGGATTTACTTTGAAAAATACTTATTTTTCAAGTACTGCTTAAATAAAATTTAGAAATGCCAACATTTGACGTTCTAGATAACTAGGAAGTGCAAATTAAGAATAGAAATATTACAAGAAATGTTCTTGAGGTGTCCTCAAGTGGTACTTTGCAGCATGCTTTTGGTGCCTGATTTTTTTTTTTTTAGCAGTTATCCATGTTAATATAGTTTAGTCTCAGCTTATCTTTCTTGCTGGTTACTTTCACAAATTTTTTCCTATATAGGAAGTGATCTCCAGAATGGCATTTTGGGATTCATTCCAGAAGTACAAAGCGGTCTTGTACTTGATGAAGACTCGGAAAACAGAGAGGTGCTGCTGTTTGTCGCAAGGCAACCAAACAGGTGCAGGCAGCAGCTGATTCCAGCGCCCTTCTCACTCACTGTAATATGCTGTGTTGAATCACAGAAGCTGCTGTTAGTGGAAGAAGTTATCACAGAGTTTTATAATAAACCTTTGCCTTTCAGCTCCTTTAATAACTTCCCAGAATTTGGCAAACAGGCTTTTAAGTTGTGAATATCTGTCAGGTCTGTCACTGTACTGTTATAAAGCAGAAATGGAAAAAACGAGTATTTTCCAAGTTATGCTGTAAGGCAGCAAGTGTGAAAGTTTTGCTTAAGGTAAAGTATTTGTACTGCTAAAGGTATAACTCAAATTCTTGTTCCCCTGTGTAATATAATGTCGGCATGAATACTAAAATGAGCAATTAAGAAGATACCTAAGTGACAGTACTCCGCTTATGTCTTCACTGACACAGATAACTGTGTTTTTTCTATTAGCACATGTATGTTGCACATTTTTGTGTACTTTAAACAAAAAAGCTCAAGTACTCTAAGTTCCTTAAACTTAGAGGAAAGACAAATTCTGCCTGGCTTTCCAGGCAAATGATTACTATAATATTGGGCACATCCTTGTCTTCTTGTATCAGTGTTTCTTATTCAGCTAATCTCATGGCTTCTGAAACAAAAATTGTGAAGAATCTGGCTGCCCATAACCGTTTTATTTTCTTTCTGTGTTACTTTTTGTTAATCTAAACAAATTTTATATGAAGGCATTTAAATTAAAAGAGATATTTTTTCATCTTAAAGCAGTTTTTTCCCTCGTGATAATTTTTGAATAGTAAAATATGTTGCCTCTGTTTATGTTTGCTAAAGCAGTAATGCTCTCCCTGAATACATACATACTTTTCTGATTTGCTTATAGGGCTTTTGAAGATGTGAAGATCTTTTGGCGTGTGACCTTTAATAAAACAGCTGTTGTCCTTCTGAAGGATGGCATGAACTTGGAGAACGAACTTGTATCTGTATTGGGAGACACTACCTGCGTGGCAGGTCAAACAATGTGTAACATCTCCATTGAAATAAAACCTGATAGTGTAAGTAATTGTTGCTCATTTGTATACAGCACTATGGTGTTGAATTGCAGTTTATCAAGATGAAAAACCCTCTCTGATCCAGAGGAACTGATGTGTAGGACACAGTTTGAAGATGGTAACTTGACATTTACTCAGTTCCACTGCAAATGCATGTTTATTTACAGGCGTGTGCTACCTCCATTGTGACTGGCAAAAATTTGGGAAGGAGGATAATATTTAATTTGAAGAGTAAATTGCAGATCTCAGCTTTTTATAGAACAATAAGAAAAAAAGAATTGAGTTATTTCAGTGAGATATGTATTCATATTCTGGACTCATCCTTCACACGGTGAGTTTTTCATCTATCAAAGCAGTTCTTAGAGTGGTTTATGGAAAGCATATCCTGTAAGTAATAACGCCTCATTCAACAAAAAAACTTTTATTGCTACTTGTGCATAATTCTACATGCCTGAATCTAGAACAATGATCTGTGAGCACTCCACTCAGTCATAAAGCTGCGTAAGAATTTCTGAGTGTCTAAAAATCCATCGCTGTGCACATCCAGCTTGTGAGTAGCGGAGTTCAGTTTAGCAGCCGTCAACCACTAAAGCCATTTGGCATTTGTCGGTTGGGTGTGCCTAAGCCTGAGTGCCTTGAGAGGCCCAGCTGGCCCTCAGAAGTGCAGACATCATTGAATTAACACAAAGCACAGCATTCAGTTGTTTTTATTGCAAATAGAAGGAAAAAATATTTTTGTGTGAACATGTAGTGGTTAGAGCAGTCCCTTAAGAAAGGAAGGATGAATGTTTCTCATTCTTTCATAACTTTCCAAGAAATTATCCTAACAGCCAGGCTAGTGGCAAAGCTGAGCTCTAGGGAACGGAAAAGGACGAGAAGGTTTCAACCGTATTTCTGACTGCATTCTAGAAAATCATGCAAGATGTAAGGTGTGGGAAATGGTGATTTCCCAATAGGGAATAGGACACATTCACTTAGTTCAGGAAGAGGGCCATTTTCCCCCTTCATCTTCGGATGTTAAATTACAGAGCCAATAAATAATGAGTATATATGAGTAAGGCACAGGCTGCCTCGTTGAGTGAACTGGGATTTCATACCTGTTTAGTCCAAAAGAGCGGTATTATTTAATGACAGCATGCAGACATGCAGTTGTACTACATGAAGCACAGGCGTGTGCCACTCTAGCAGGTGCTAATGGAAGGATAAAGTTTGCTACATCATTCCAGTAAATTTCTGCCTGTCATCAATTACTCAGGATGATTCCATGTAAAGAATTACTTAACAACTCAATTAAAAATGTTATTTAACCCCCCAAATATTTCCTAACTCTTCTTCCAGTTCTTCTTCCATAATATATCTTATAAATTAGTAACAAATATGTTACAAAATGATGAAATAATAAATGCATTCCATAAATATTTTACATTTTTTATGGCTTGTAGTATGACATATTCTAGGTTTTGAAAATTTTTAGTCAGTTGTACTGACTTCATTAGCTAAGAGCGGAATCCTGCTTTCCTGGAATTAAAGTTGGATTTCCAAAAATCCAGAGCTGAAGGAAGAAAACATGTTTACTAATAAATGGTCTTCAATGATCATCTTTTTTGTGGTAATGCTATTGTCTTGTAAAGAACTACTTTAATAGGCTGGGATGACATATTTCTAATTATTTCTGGAATCTCAGTAATCAGATATCTATTTCTAAATATGTCATGTCTGTATTGTAGGTACAAATCCGAAGACAGGGCAACATGTCATAGTGAAATGTAATATTGCTACCTTATTTTCAATAAATAAGCATTAAGTTTGTAGAATTGACTAGACTAATTCTTGGACATATGGACACTAAAATTCAACAGCCTGTATTTCCAGACTGACACAAGATTTCTGTATATCATAAACCTCACAAAAGTCTACCAGATAAGTATGTCCAGGCTTTGGGATTTTGGATAAATTCAGTTAAGCATTCAAATCTAGTGAGTTTTTCTTCTAAAAATATAGGTTAATATGTAAACACTAAGGCTGTGTAAAAAATGGTCTTCAAAACTTTACAAGAGTTCAGTACTCGAATACAGGCAATATTAATTGCAGATTCGAAACTGCATACTTAGACTTTTGTGCATTTTTTTCCATGGGTACCTAAGTGGGTGAACATGGCTTTTTGTAAGGTGAAAATAAAGGGAAAGAGCAAATTCCTCTCAAAATGTACAGCTATGTAACTCCATAATCTGCAAAATCGAATTCTTTAAGAGTTTACCATCATATTATATGGCAAATTTACAGCCGCAATACATATAAATAGCTACTTTATTGCAGTGAAGTTGCATGCAAAAAATTGAGATATCATTATTGCACATGACAGGGTGGTGCCTGCTGCAACATTATTTTTAGGGCATACTTTGTTGTACTTATTGCACATTTCAAGAAGCGTACTTGTGGTAATTGTTAGTACAAGTAATCCATTGTGCATACAAAAGAATGTATACATATTTTTAAGGCCGAAAATAATTAGTAAGTCTTACAATGATTGAAAATCGTCCCTCGTTTACAGGTACCTGAATTTGAAACATATTTTTTGGTTGAGCTGTATGCTGTAAGCACAGGAGCTGCATTGAACAGCAGTGCCAGATTTGCTTTTATAACAGTCCTTGAAAGCGATGCTCCTAGTGGTTTAGTATATTTTGCTGTGGGATCTCGTTTTGCTGTGGCTCATAAGAAGACAACCTTAATCAGTCTGCAAGTGCTTAAAGATTCTAGTACGTCAGTGAACGCAATGGTTACCTACAGCATGCAGGTAAGACTTCTATTATTTTTATTTAACTTATTAAATCATTGTTCATTCTTTAAAGGAAATGTGACTAATTAACATTTTTTCAGGAAACAGTAAAACATTTGCTGGGCCCATATGGTCTAACTTCTTTGATTTTCCATTAGTATAATAGACCTTGTTTTCATTGCATCGTCAAGAGTGATTTTGTTCATAGTACCTTCCGGTGTCTTCAAAGACTACAGTCAGGCAAGCATAAAATAAATTTCGTTTTCATCCTAAGGTTCTTATGAGATTCCAGTTTTTGAAGCTTCTTTCTCTGAAATTAAGTTTTTATCACAATGAGTATGACTATCAAGATTCAGATATCAACACACTAGCTGATTTGGTCACAAATTTATTTATACACAGAGCACACTTAGGAAAAGAGAAAGAGTACTGTCATCAAATTTTATTCCATGTTCTTGAGGTACTAAACTTGAAAACTGTTCTTCTGATTGAAAATCTCATGTGCCTAAGTCAATGTTACCATCCCCATTCATTTTTGTTACGTTTACAGCTGTTAACACCAGACTCTTCTAACTGTTGACCCTTTTATCTCTAAATTGACAGACAATGAAGATTCTCTTTTAGCAGAAGTAAAGCAGCTGCAAAACACAATTCCTTCCTCTTCCTTGTAGTTAAAACTTCAGGGCACAGGCTACAAGAAGGATTACTCTGTGCTTGCCATTGTATGGGAATAATGCTTAGCCTGATCTAATTTGAATATGTGGGACTTTATACTTAAAAATATTATTTCAGGGGAGGGTTATTATAATTCTATATAAATTCTATATAAAGAATTCTATCAACAGTGTACTTCCATCACCCTTCATAATAAAAGGTTTTGCATTCTGTTGCTATATTGCCTGTGTATATATTTTAACTGCATAGGATTACATGGTGTGTCTGTGCATTTATTATATGGTAACTGGCCAGTGTTTAGGTAAATTGTGTGGTAACAAATTTTCATGTTCTTTCCAGCCAGGAGTTCATTATAGTTTAGCTACTAAATAGAGAAGAAATTGCTTCTGTCCAGTGTATATTTAGGCTGAAATATAGGGGGCAATTCCTTATCCGTTTGTATTTTTTATACAACAACCCTTCTTTGGACATTTTTTGGTTTTCAGGCTGCATGGCCAAGTACCATAGTACTGGTACTATTGGTACCTGTAGAATAGTAAGTCACAGTAGACAGGAAGCATGTAACGCTAACTGGAAACAAATGTTTATCTCATTTCTACAAAGATTTCTTAAACGTTGTTGCTGTCACTAGTGCTTTTATTACCACTTATTTCCCTTTATTACCGCTTTTTTCCCTGTTTCCTAATTCTCAGTTGGAAAGGATAAACAAAAGGAAACTTCTCACTGGAATTTGCACCTGTGGTGTGATCATGTTCTAGAGCAATTTTGAACAGATACACATTGCATTGATTTACCAAATTCTCCTGTTAACTCAAAAAATGTCTGATTTATTCGATAAGTAAACTCTACTAATTAAAGCTAAGTGTTTTCAGAAGGGGTCTAGTATATCACAAATAAAAATCCTTGTTTTTTTACAGTAGGAGACCCTTACTTAAGAGTCAATATACAATCGGTATTTACTAAATGAATAGATATCACTGAAACATCATATTTTTATCAATTTGAATAATAGCCCAGAATGTTAGTTTCCACTTAAGGGAAGTTTACTATATTACCAGATATAATATTAAGGTTATGGCAACTGACAAAAAGAACAAGAATGTGAAGAATGAAACAGTATCTGCAAACCTCATGGAAGGTAAAAATAGTGCTACTTCACAGGGAAAGGAGGCCATATAGCATTCATAGATAAGTTTGGCTGTCTGCTTTGCATGTGTATTCTATTTTGTGTTTGCGTTGCCTTTGGACCTAAATGGATTGTTCTTAAGTATTTGTACTATGCCTGAAAATATGAATTTATGCTAGTTTGGGCACAGATTTCCAAAACCTTTGCTTTGCTTTTGTTTCATTTTTATATGTCTGTAATGCCCATCTGTACTCTGAACTGAGGGACTTCATGCTGCAGACATAGATTTACATCAACCTCTCTGGAATTCACATTATGGATGTGCTGACTTTTCTGTAATAGCTATTGACCCAGAAAAGCTTTGTGATTTTTTTTCTGGAAAAGAAAGAGAGGGATCCTCTTTACTATTGACAGTACGTATAATTCTTCCCTAGGTTGTCACTGATTGCAAGTGGCAGGTCGATATTTCAAGGAGATATTTCATTTAATGTAATTGTTTTATCATTCTTAACCACAATTTCTAAGAGGATTTCTTTTTTACACATTTAAATTTTACCTATTTAAAATTTATGTGTTCTACAGCAGCTTGTTTTGAACAATTGTTTCTGTCATAATGTTACCTAAAACTCTTCTGGTTGGTTTGAAGGAGCTACAAAAACCTGAACCTATTGGTCGGACCTTCGTATCTCCAGCCGTGGCAGGACAAGATTTTGCCAGATCTGAAGGTTTATTGACTTTTGAACCTGGACAGAGAAATACGTTTCTGGATGTGACCCTGACTCCAAAGACAGGATCTTTAAATCCATTTCCTAAACGTTTCCAGGTTGTCCTATCTAATCCCACAGGCGGTGCCAGAGTAGATGATGTGTATGGTATTGCTAACGTCACCATTGTATCAGATTTGGACTCCTTGCCAGTTTGGGGGCTGATCGATCAACTGCATCAGCCACTTGATGATGCCGTTTTACACAGAATCCTACAGAATCTGAATGTGAAAGTGGCTACAGAAACTACAGAAGAGCAGCTTACTGCTGTGATGCATATCATAGATAAGGTAAACCTTTCCTGCTGTTTCTTCAACAACCAATGACTTTAGTAAGAACATAATAACACGTAGGCCTGTGATAAGATCAAGGTTAGCATCCACAGCAGTGATGCAGGGTCATGGACTGCAAAGGTAAAAATAGAATTTGTGAAGTCCCACAATCAAGGAAGAAGTTTGCCACTAGTTAGGATCATGTCAGGAAATAAAAAATCAAATAGGTTGAAAAGAGCAACTCGTGTTAATTTTGCATACGTACCTATAGCTCAAGATTTTCTGCTGTGCAAAATTTTCCCTTTGGTGCCATGCTTTCATAGAGCTTATTATGATTTCTGGATTCTCAGGCCACATCTTGGCTGGTTTTAGCCCTGGCACAAGACAGTGAAGCCCGAGGTTTGCTCACATCTTCACAGTTGACCGCAGGCAACACACGAGCAAATCCTACCAGGGCCAGCTGGAGTCTGCAGTGCTCTTAAGCTTGTCTTTTTTCCTGCAGTAGCTTTGAAAATTGGGTTGGCAGGGCAGCTGACCACTTCAGTGTTGCACTAAGTTCTCTGAAGACTCTGGGACTAGTTTTATGGCTTTCTGGCTCTTCTGGACTTGTGGAATAATGCACGGGAGCTGGAAAATGCTTAAATACCTAGACACAAACAGTATAACAATATTGATGAACAACAGTTCGTTTGTGATTGTTGCCATTTTGACACAGAAAACAGAAAATAATGTCAAAAATTCTCAGGACTCAACAATCTTTGATTTGTGAAAGAATGGAAAATGCCATATGGTTTCTTTAATAATCAAATCTCTATTAGAAAGCATATCTTCATGTAGTTTTGACATAGGCTGTGTCTCTCGCCTTGACAGCAGTAATCAGAAGGTGGAAAAAATATTCTGAATTTTCAGAATGAGCATTGGGAAGTCTTATTAAACTGTTGAATATGAGGAAATGTTATAAGCAGACTTTGGTGCATAAAATGTTGTTTGATTTCTTCTCCTCTCATTAGATTACAGATGTAGGTGAAAAACAGTTACTCACTGATAAAAGTAGAAGTCTTTTCTATGAGATACTCTGTGCTCTGGCCAGCCCGAAACGTGAGGACACACGAGGATACAGCCTGCTTGCTGATGTGACTGAGAAGTTCGCGTTTTCCCTATTGACTGGGATAATGTGTGGATCACCAGGAGAAAGGTTAATAACTTGAATTCATAATACGTTCCGGAAATATGTGACAACTTACCAATATAGTCAAAATTTAAATGACATTTTTAGAAAAAGGACTTTGTCATCTAATACGTTACTTATACAAAAATGTGTTGCGCTCTGTCACAGTCTTACAAAGCCCTATATTAGCACTATGAGCTGGTGCCACAAATAACTGGTGCACTGATACAGAGTAGCTGTGGAAGTAGGAGTCAGGAGATCTGAGATGTATTAGTTCACCTTTAGCTCAAATGCTGTCTGCAAAAGTATCCATTAGTCTTACTAAGAAAATAATATATAATTGTAAGAGGGAGAGCTATGTTCTAAGACTTAGATGAGAGTAAGTACTCCAAAATTTCTATGGGCATTTTGTAGTTTCTGTGTGCTTGGTTTTGCTCACTGGAATGTTATTTAGAATTTTTTAAAAGCTACTCATAGTTCATACATGTTGTTTCAAATTCCTTGTTTTGTCTGCAAGTACATAACACCCTGTGGTCAGGCTGATGGGCAGGGGAAATAGGAGACTGCAGAAATAGATGGCACTGTTTTATGAGACAGATGGTTTTGAACAGTGGGTTTCTCCCACTGTGAATCTATTAAAAAAATGGTAGTTGAATTTAGAAGAAAAAACTTGCCTTTTTTTCCCCTCGGAAAATCAGCGTAGTTTAGATTTCTACGTCAACTTCTGTTGGAGATATAAATTTTCTTACCATCTCCTAAGTTGTAGAGGGTATGAGGCTCATCTCAGTGAAAAGACCGTAAATGGCACAAATATCAACACTATCCTGAATAGTGTCCAGAACTTGAAAGTTCAAATTCTTTACCCCAAGTTTTTTTTAATCATCTGTTGGGAAAAAGAGGTAAAGCAGAATCATCCATTTTAATGCCTCTCCTTCTTGTAGAGTCATTTTTACATCAAGTTATAAAGATGAGTATTATGACAACCTAGTTTACCATGGAGGGGTTTTGGTTGCTGATCACAGTGAGCAAAATGCAGAGGGGAAATGGAGAAGCTGAAATACATAATAATTCAGCCCCTCTTTTTTCACAGAAACTGAAACTGTCTGTTAATGAAATGTCATAAAGCCTAAAAATTATGGAGGAATAAAGTATTAATTACAAATACATTTTAGAGTCATTCTGTGAAGAATAGTGAAGCTCAGTTCCACTTACAAGCCCTGTTGATTTTCCATTTCAACAGAGGTAAAAATATCCTTGACAGCTGCCCATATATTGCAATAATGGCTCACAACTGGTTTCCTCAGCAAATAAATGGACACAGATTTGACGGAAAAGATGGGGATTCTATTCAAGTGCCCGAACATTTACTTGACGTCTCTGTTGTATTATCGCCTCCTCAAGAGAACTGTGAATCTGTACAGTTCACAGAATACAGCAGCCAGCAGTGGTTCCTTACTGGAGATAAAGAACTTGCCCTGAAAAACAAGGTTTGAAGATGATGCAACTTATCTTTTCAAGAAATTAGTTTAATTTAGATATTGCTCAAGATCTCCTAAATGTGTTTAAAATAATATGAGCATATTTGTGGGTGTATCTGATTAAAATGAGCACTGACTGTTGAATTTTAATATTAAATTCATATTTACTTCGTACATGTTGTTTCAGGTTTTTTCTGTGAGTTTGAAGGGTCGGAGTTCACGCCCTTTGAAAGATAACAATGAAGTAATTTATCGGATTTATGCTACAGGAAGTCGGATTGTTCCGCAAAAGTCTCTATGTCTCCTCTGGAACCAAGCTGCTGAAAGGTTATTTTATTATCTGTTTAGTTTTCCCGTTTCTACTATAACCCTATGTATTTGCCTAAGATGTGATAACTCTGGTTAGATCATTTGCAATTATAAAGTTGATTCATTTCCTATCTGTCTTTTTTCCTTAGTTTTTCTGGCATTTGTACCGCCACATAAAACTTTCCATATAATAAAATGTGTAGTTATTCTAGCTCAGACATTTCTAAGGCTTCTACTCTTGATTTTTTTCACTAAAATACTATTCAGATTCTGTGGTGATGTGTTAGGCAACACTTACGGGCCATAAATCCCAGAATTGTATCACTTTGTTAGTATTAATGGCTTTGCACTTTCTGTAATTGTTATAAGACAACACTTTAACTCCTTTCTGACGTAAGTAAAGAATTAAACCTGCGTCTCCAGTATTGCTACAAGTCACTGGCTCAGAATGTTCCTAGTTTCCTAATATCCAGTTTTCTCTGGGTCTGTGAAAGACACTGTGTAAATGAACAACAACAACAAAAAAAACCTGTTAAGGGTCGGACTAGGGATTTATCTAGACCAGTATCCTGTCTCCACTAGTGGCTAAAAGTAAATGCCCAGGGAAGAGTAAGATCAGTAGAAGCATAAATAGTAGTTCCCCTAATACTATGCTCTCTAATGACTCCATAAGCTGAACGTGATTTTGTGTATTTCATACCTCAGATGATTTGTCTACCCCAAATTTGTCCAGTCTTTCCTGGCACAATCCCGAATTCTAGTGTATCTTTTGACAATGATCTCTGTAGGGCTGTTGCTTTTTGACAGAAAAGCCATCTCCTCTTGGTTTTTTTTAATGTTTCTGCTACTAGCTTAAGTTGATGTTTCCTGGTTTTTAGAAGAAATGGTGAACTGCTGATCGTTTTCCATTCTTGTTGCTACTCATACTATTGCAAACGATGCACTAAAGTTTTCTGTGTATGGTCTTCAACACCCCATTATTTGATTAGCTTGTGTCTTTCCTGTTCACACAGTATAAATGAATTTGCAGAGAATTATGTTCTGTGTCGTACTGAGTTCTAGTTGGTTTAGATGTGATTTCATTAGACTAACTGGATTATATCAGTCTGTCCCTGATATAAGCTATTTCTCTTCAGAAAGGAGATGTGACAGAATTGATCTGTATGGTCTCCTTTTATCTAGACTATATCGCAGAGTAGACGTTATTTCCACTAGAATTGGCTTAGGATGTCACCTGTATTATCCTTTTTCAAAATCAGTTCAGCAATACTGAAAGAAAACAAAACATGAATTTTAGTTTCAAAACAGTGAATAGCAGTATAAAATGAAGGGCTCTCCATAATGGGGTAAGGTATTGTGCAAGTTAAGTAACAATCTATTTGAAAAGTCAGACTGACCTGTAAATCTTGAAGAGGTCATAAAACCATGAGCACAAAAATTCTCCAGTAGGAAAAAAAGGCTAACTAACATATTTTCAAATTTTTAAAATCATAAAAGTAACAAAAAAAAGCTATAAATAATATTTTAATTTAATGTAAATGTGCCTTGCTGAGAACTGCACCTGAAAGATTACATAAGACACCTATGTGATAGTTTATAAAACTTGGTATTTCAGAGGTACAACAACAATTTTCAAGACTACTTACCCTGTAAATTACACAAGTTCCAACTTTGTGAATCTTTTGTTTTGCAGCTGGCTGTCTGACAGCGGGTTCTGCAAAGTGGTTGATGACACGTCAGACTATGTGGAATGCTCTTGTTCTCATATGTCCATTTATGCAGTTTATGCCCAAACAGATAACTTGTCTTCATACAATGAGGCTTTTTTCTCTTCTGGATTCATCTGCATTTCAGGTTAGTTGATTTAAGACAATTTTCTCATTAATAAAAACTGATTACCAGTAACACTGATTTACTTTTAGCAATTTTAGTAACTGATGAGAGTCCTTTTATTTGGAGGTGTATCAGAAGAATGTTAACTAACTTCATGGTATTAAAGTTGCCATCTCGTCTGGTATTTGCCCACTGACAAATTTTACCACTGAAAAAAAAAAAAAGTTCAGCAAAGAAATATGTTTCCTTGTGATGTTTTGCTGAACCAAACAAAAGAGAAGTATGTCATTTATTTGACAGAAGAAACTTAAAAATCCTAAATTCACCTGTGTCTCTAGCAGCAGTACAGTTGTCCTCTTTGTCAAATCTTTCAGACACTTTCCTACCTATCATGAAAGCTCTTTGATTTTAGTTGATGATTTACACTCAGAAGTGATAACTTGAGGAAGATAAAATTCCATATCATGCATATAGAGCTCCATTACACTCCTCTGCCTAACTGCTACCCGACATCTTGGGAGAAGCCCAAGAGTTTAGCCTATGAGGATCATGACTCACTTCTTTCACAGCTACAACAGCGTTTGCAGAAGTCCCAAAAGGTCAGGCAGGAGGTAGGAGATCTAGTTTTTAAACTCCGCTTGGCTTCTGAACAAGACAGAAGTTACACCTTTCACATTGCAGTCAGTTCATTGTTATGTTGCAGGTGATCCGAGAGGAAAGTGAACTTTTTTTCTTGTGTTGATAGGCTCAGTGCAAGCAGGAACCTAAGACTAACAAGGTCACTAAGAAAACATGCTACAGGGATTCTTAAGCGGATTTCCCTTAATTCTAACCTTAAGGCACTTAAATTGGGTTCTGGGTCTGCTCCTTGTGAGGTTTGTGACTTCTATACTAGATTATCACTATATGAGTAAGAAAAACAGCGCAAGCAGCTAAATCCTCTATTTATTTCTCCCCTCCTGGCAACCTGCCTTAGCAAATTAAAGCTAAGGTCCTTAACTGTTTTAAAACCTCAACTGTAAAAAAGATGACAAAGAAAGAGAAGAAAACCCTCTGGTTTTCAGATCTTCATACAAATTGTTTTAGTTAACAATAATGAAAGAATTTTTAAGCAGATTTTAAAATACTTCTAACTTAGACTGTGTAAGGGAAAGTAAAAAAAAGACAAGTTATAATAAACAAATGTAATTATTGGTTTACAGGAAAAAAATAAATTGAGACAAATATGCCATAGAACGCAAAATGCTATAGAAACTGAATTAAAAAACAGTACAAAGTAAGCCAATATGCTGTAGAAACTGAGAGAAATATTTCACTGAACTGGAAGCAATAAAGACCTACAGATCCCTGTTCAGCACTAGTTGTTTACTGTAGTCATGTGTCGTAAGAATGTATTTTAAAACTTAGAACAGTTTAGCCTGGTTAAAGGTTTGCCTTGAATATAGCTGCAGTGCCTTTAAGCTTCTTTGGCTGGTTGAAAGTGTTTCATTATGATATTATTTATATTTAAATCTAGTGATTAACAAATTGCATTAGACTTAAGAGCTATAAGGATATTATTTATTTCTCTAACATCTCAACATAGGTGTGAAACATTAAAGAAAGATAAATTAGCACAGCAGAGTGAAATATAATATTATTATTTCTGAAGTTTTCTTATATAGATAGTTGTATAAGTATAATTAGGTAATTTTTGAAATGTTTAGAAAGAACTCTTTCTGGAATGGTTTATTTCATTCATATCTTACAAATACTCATAGTTCAGCAACCAGTCTGTCTCAAGAGGAATGAAAGATGTGCCTTAAGTAACAAATCCTTGCGCTTCCGGTAGTGTGGAAGTGCACAAACAATTAACTCCATATGAGCTTTGGAAGTGTTTTCCTTAGTGTCCCAGCTTTCCCAGGGTCCTTCTTCCAAGAACTACTAACTGGTAGGTAAGGGGCCCTTCCTGTTTCTGTTCTGTTCGTGTTCACAGTGAATTAGTGAACAGAAAAGTGGTGTTATTCTTTCAGAGTACTGCTATGATAGATTTCTACACTGAGCACAGATGAAATGGGAGACTGATATTTAGAAGGTTGTAGCTGTCTCCTAAAGCAGTGCTACCCAGCTGGAGGCAATTTTTTATTTATTTGTTTTTAAAAACATTTTTGGATGCAGTAGTATGAACACTGAATACTTACCTTTGCTTTTATATAAGTATTATGACAGTCATCTGTAGCATGAAGAAATTTTAAAAGAACCTCAACTTTGCAAAAAAGGCTGGGTTACATTATGCAATTATTTTAGCTCTTAAGGCTATGAACAAATTAAATAGAAGTTAATACTTCAGTAATAAGTTTCTGAGTGATCCCAGTGAATATATTCTCACTGTAAGTTTGGTTTTTTTTTTTTTTTGATGGTCTGCACTTTCAAGACATCTGGCATTGTTGTTCTTATCTGACATAATTTATTAGCCTTAGATTTAAACTGCCTTTTTTTTTGTTTTGTTTTCCTGTTTTTTTGTTTCTGTATAGGTTTCACTTTGGCTATTATCTCCCACCTTTTCTGCACCAGGTGTGCAATGTTTGCAGCTAAACTTCTCACTCACATGATGGTTGCTTGCTTGGGTACTCAGGTAAGAAAAAAGGCTGAAATGTAAGTTCATTACATCTTTACTTTAGTTTTCCTCACTTCCATGACCTTGTCTGAACAGACCAAGTTTTCCACAGTGTAAACATTTTTGGAAAATGCAAAATTTCAACACATTATACTTATAACTAATCTGATATTCATGTCCTATCTTGGGAATTTGATTGAAATCGTACATTTTCTGAAAATATTTATAGAAAACGTATGGATGATACAGCCATGTGAGAAGATAGTCCTATATGTGGAATAATAAATGTTCTGATGAAGGGATATATAATTGAGATGAAAGAGTTCCATCATTAACATCATTATTTATTAGACAGATTAATATCAGTAATCATAAATTCTATGGAAAAGGTTTATTTTGAGTAATAGATGCTGAAAGCCCTTTTGCACTCTAGTATTTGTAGGAAGGTATAGTTATGAAAAAATCAGTTCATAAAAGAGGCTCAATTGTAGATAGTCTTCCTAGTTGTCTCATACTCGTTCAAATAGTAGATAATAGAATGTCAGCAATCCAAAGGTTCATGTAAAAGGAGATTATGTCTCTCTGTCCTATAAAATATTACAGCTTCCTCAGCTTTGGTACATCTGGTGAAATGGAAAGCTATGAATAACCTCAAGTATCTTAAAATTACGTTATGGAAAGTTTCCTTAAGAAGGAGATATTATGTGTATTTTTAATGCTATAAAGATGATGTAAATAAAAATTTAAATATATACTCAAGGCCAGAATGCTGAGAGACTGTAAGCATATTAGCAAGCAGGTATTGAGGAAGGTGTGATATCAGGGAAATACTCTGCAGATAATCAAAACAGCTCTGTGTTACCTGTAAAAGTTTAGCAACTGGCATATGTCTCAGACTGCCATGATTAGAATATTGTTTTATTCATGTTACCCTATGATATAGGTCTTTGTTGTACAATAGAGTACATTTATAATGTTCATCACACAACTGGAGTTAAAATAGAAGGAGCAAGAAAGGTCCTCACGGTGCTTCTGGAAATCACTGGCTACCAGCAGGCCTTTTGCATCTTAGGGTGTAAAAGTATTTTGGCATCTCAGTTCTTGATTTTTGAAACACTTGCTTAACATTTTTTAACAGTTCTGTGTAGTTACATGGAAAGCTCGTTTGTTCCAGGGACCTGTAATTTGCATGTGTACAAATGCACAGACATAATTTGGGACACGTAGCTCATAACACAGGTAAGGACTTGCATATGATAAAGTGTCAAGATTCTATAAAACAAGACTACCGAGAACTTTGCAGTGAATTTTGCAGGCTAATGATTTTGCAAAAGCTTCTTCTACTTTTCCTCTGCAGTGAATTGTCTGTGTTTACAGAATTGTTTGTTATTTTGCATATAATGGAACTATCCTTATCCATGTTGCATTCTTTCCATCTCCAATACTTTTCCATTGCTTTGCCAATATGTTGCATTTCCAGTACAGAGAAGCCTGTTTCTTTTTACAGTGAGTTTCTTTTTCACAGAAGTCTTTTGTATTTTTTCTATAAGAACTCCTTACCAGGTCTTTCAGAGCCATTAAAATGTCTTAATTTACACACAGAATCACCTCTGAAGGCCATCTTGACTAGCTCTCCTGCTGAAGCAGGGATGACTAGAGCCGATTGCCCAGGACCATGTCCAGGTGGCTTTTGAATATTCCCAAAGATAGACTCCACAAGCTCCCTGGGCAACCTGTTCCAGTGCTTGGTCACCCTTACAGTAAAGAAATGTTTCCTGGTGTTCAGAGAGGAAGCTCCTATGCTTTAGTTTGTGCCTGTTCCCTCTGGTCCTATCACTGGACACCACTGAACAGAGCATGGCTCTGTCCTGTATGCATCCTCCCTACAGATATTCTGATATTTTGATAAAATCCCCCTAAGCCTTCTCTTCTCTGAAAGTCCTAGCTCTTTCAGCCTTTCCCCATAGGGAAAATTTGCCATCTCTTAATCATCTTCATGGTCCTTTGCTGGACTTTCTCCAGTAGCTCCATGCCTCTCTTGTGCTGGGGACCCCAGCACTAAACTCAGTACTCCAGATGTGGCCTCACCAATGTTGAGCAGAGGGGAAGGATCACCTCCCTCGACCTGCTGGCATGCTTTGCATAATGCAGCCCAGGATGGCATCAGTTTTTCTTTCTACAAGGGTACATTCCTGGTTGATGTTCAATTTGGTGTCCACAAGCACTCCCTGGGCCTTTTCTGCCAAGCTGTTTTTCAGTTGTGTGGCCCCAGCTTATTGTATTAATTCAAGCAAAGTTAGTTTTGCTATTTTGACACTGATTACGTAGTTAAAATCACAGAATCATAGAATCATGTAGGTTGAAAAAGACCTTCAAGATCATTGAGTCCAAATGGTAACCTAGCATTGCCAAGCTGCCACCAAACTATGTCCTTAAGCGCCACATCTACACATCTTTTAAATACCTCCAGGGACGGTGACTCCCCATTTCTCTTAATTCTGTTGCATGCATTTAGACCTACTGAGTAATTTTGGTTGGAAGCCACCTCTGAAAACTTTCTGGTTAAACTCCTGCTCAAAGCAAGCCCAACTTAGGTCAGGTTTGGTTCCCTCGTTTCTAGACATTTCAATGAGGTAATTTATAACAGTGGTAAGATTTCGCCATCCCAAACTCCTTAAGACTGAAGAATGCTGAGTTTTCTGTATATTTTGTGGTCTGAATAGATATTCAGATATTGGTGGACCTTGACTGAAGTTGCTCCACTGTGTCAGTGTCCTTCCTGTAGTGGAGATTGTGACTGTATCCAGATATGCTCACACAAGTGCTGAACAGAAGGAAACCATTGCTTCCCTTTACCTTTTGCTAGTGTAATCAAACAGCAATACCAGACTGCTTTGCAACAGGGCATACAGCTGAGTCACAGTCAACTTGCCATCCACCAGGGCCCCAGGTCTCTTTCTGCAGGTCTGCTGCATTCCCGTTTGTCCCCAGCCTGTGCTGTTACATGGCATTGCTCTTATCACCTGCTGTATGACTTTGCGTTTGCCTTTGTTGAACTTTGTCAGAAGTCAGCCCATTTTTCCAGCCTGTTTAGGTTCCTTTAAATGACAGCCTTACAAATCACCTGCACCCAGATTTTTGGGTCCTCCTTAAACTTCCAGTGTAGCCCTCTATCCTATCATCTATGCCCAGATGCTTCAAATAGTATCAGCCACTGTATCTGGAATCCTTAGGAGTGCCACTGGTAACCAGGCTCCGGCTGGACTTCATACTGTTGATCACAACCCTTCGAGCCTCATCGTACAGACAATTTTCCACTCACTTTATAATCCACCTAACCAAAGCATGTCTCAGCATTTTAATGATAATACTGTGAATACCACAGAAACCAGGTCAAAGGCCTTGCTACAGTTAAGGAAAACAACATTTGCTGCACTTGTCTAAGCCCGTCGTGTCCTTATGGAAGGAGATCGGGTTAGTCAGGCATGATTTTCCCTTTATAAACCTCTGATGGCTGTTCGAAGCTGCCCTCCTGTCCTTGCCCAAGGTGCAGCTTCCAGCAGGATTTATGCTGTAACTGCCCTGGGGACTGTGGTCCTGTGGGCAGAGGTCTTTTTTCCAGGAATTTAATGATTCATCTCTATGCCTAAAAGTCGATCAGAATGAAGGACAAATGAAAACAAATTGATGCCTCACCTGTACAAGAAGCATCTTTAAACACTATATTAAAGGGTCGTTCTTATAACTCTCTGTACTGTCTGTGAACAATTGAGGCCTAACTGCATTTTTGAAGTTCTCAAAACCCCCAAGTAAGTCATCTGTTAAATAGTATTCCAAATCTGAATTTGTTGCATTATTTGTGAGATATAGTATTTCTGAGATATCTTTATCATCCTTAGAGTTACTTAAATGCAGTAGTAATTAGTGAACTTATTTATTTCTGAAAATAGTCTGAACATGATTTCCCTGATTTACTATTAGAATTTTAATTCCAGGTCTTAACAAGATGCTAAACTTGTGTTCCTCCATTCCCAGGCCTGTGCTGCAGCTGCTTTGCTGTAAAATGAATGTAACGCTGTCACACACACACTTGCTAAAGAATTTATAGTCAAAGTAGGTACAGCTGTGGGAAATATTTCACTTGTACGGCATATTCAATGGAAATTCAGTTTCCATAGAAGTAGTCTAAGTCAACTCATCTCTAAAATATGTATAGAAGAACCTAAGCAAAGGCTTTTTTAAAGCCTGACCTATTATGGGCACTAAAATTAAAAGTTGCTGCATTTCTTTCTGTGAAGTGTGTCTCTTTAAATGTTATAAACATACCACTTTAAAATTTTGTTTCATATACTGATGTGCTAACATATTGTCAGTAGTGTGCCTAGCAGTTCTTATCTGCTGACGTTTCCAGGTTTCCAATAGTAACTCTATTATAATCTCATCGGTTTCTTTTCAACGTTGGGCAGCAGGACGGGCATGGGCATGGGCATGGGCATGGGCATGGGCATGGGCATGGGCATGGGCATGGCTGGAGACCAGCTCAGGTTGAGACTAATGGCGCAGGGCTGAGTTTAAATAGAGCTGCTGGGCCTTGGAGCAAAGGGTGTAGGTGTAGACTCCAGTTGGGACTGGTAGGACCATCAAGATATATTAGTGCACTCCATACCCTGACATAAAGGCAGCTTCTCTCATTTTTGTGTTGATTTTTTATGTTGACCTCTAGTAAGCATTTTAAGCATGAACGTAGGGTTTAAATGTCTTTGGTTTTCAATCTTTTTTCTCATAAGCAGAATAAATATTAGGATTAGTAAAACTACATATAAAGAAAAACTATCTGAAAGGCGTGTACTTCATGGGTGGGAAAACATGAGAATTGTTAATGCAGGGAAAGAAGGTAACAGATTAAGATAGAAAGGATTTTCTACTAAGGTATAAGAGCATAAAAATGCCATTATTGCCTTTTCTTATTCACTTACAAAAGTAATACTGAGAAGTCAGATATCTCTGGTTGCTGGAATACTGCACTGGGCTCTAGCTGCTGAAGGACTTTGAAAGTGAGAAAATTAACTTCAGCTTGGGCCTACAGGCTTTTCTGTCTGCTACCTGTGTTTTTTTAAAAATACACTGCTTTTAAACTTTTCTATGAAATACTGATCTGTGCAGAGTAATTCTTGAGAACAGTTCCATGTGGTGTGTAAATACAGCAATTTAGTGTAACTACAGAGATACTATTTAGAATGATTCTAAGTCCTTTGGTTGTTCTTCCTCAACCCGTGAAGTCCATGGCTCTCCTGATCTCTTTTCATTTTGTCATGCAATTACTCTGCAAGTTTAGAACAAAATTTTTGAGAGAGGGTGGTAGCAGGGTAACTGCTCACCCACTTAGCTAGCATAGAGAGGAAGTAAAGACAGTGTGGTAGCAGCTGTTGAGGAAAAGAAAGTGGCTTTAAGGCAGAATGAAAAGAGAAGGGAAACGCTTGACAAAAGTGAACTGAACTACTGTGCTAGCTGTTCTGAACAGCTGAAGGAAAATCTTTATACAGCTACTTGTGTTGTGATACGCTGGCATGTGTTCTACCTAGAGAGAACTAGCCTGATTAGGAAGCCCAGGTTTAACAGAAAACTCTAAACAGAAGATTTGGTACAGCTATACCCACCTACAAGTATTTGGACAGTATCCATATAATTAGATATTTACAATACAATTAAAAGTTCTGTGGTTTTGCTATCAAATGACTCTGTATGAGAAGAGGTATTTAAGATAGTTTTCCTCGAGAACTTGTTATGTGAAACTTAGCACTTAATAATTCATAGTATAAATACAAGGCAAATATTGGTACTTTGCATTTATATCTAGTAATATCTAGGCAGTAATAGGCAGTGTATTTGTACCTAGGCAGGTCTCAAACCACTCTAAATAATGAAGGAAGCTGGTGTTTCTGTGCACAGTTATATTTTTACCAGAGGAAGAAAACTAAGAAGCTTGTCAGGTTAGCTCCACTGTTCTATACATACTTGAATAATTAGTTTTCCTCTAATATCTGCACTGGGTGTTTACTAGGCTTGTACTACTTTAATTGCTACCATTGCACTACTTACTTTTATCCGTAGATGGCAGTCAAACCTTTTCAGCACATTGCTTAGAAATGTGCTTTTCCAAGGCTGTGCCTACTTTGTAGTTGCTCGCAATAATTCGTTACTCTGTCAGTCATGAGGAATGGTGATTCACAGTATTCAACCTTCGTTTCATCCTCGGTGTGTCTAGAGCTTCCAGCGTTCATGGAGAATTTGTAAAGCATTCAAGAAACGATGTTTCACCAAGTGCTTGGTGAAACTCTTTGGAAAGACATAAAAGACTAGATGTTTCTAAAGCTTTTTTTCCTTTCCATTAAGATATTTACTCAAAAGATCATGACATCTCCAGCAAACATTATTTCTTGAATCATTAGTTAGTCATAGTATTTTATTTCTTTGTTTAGCCAGCATGTTATAAGTTCATGCAACAACACCTTAAATGCAGAAGGAAAAAAATTACGGGGCTGAGATTTTCAGGTTTAGAGTAAATTTAGGTGAAGATTTGTGTACTTGACAAATTAAAGTATAATGAGAATGTACTGTGTCTCAATACCAATCCATAAAATTCTTCTTTTCAAAAAGGTATAACCTAGATTACAGTCTTAATAGAAACCATTACTTATGGCTCCTGTGCTTTTGCCTGGGAATGCCCATTCAGAAATACATGAATAAGCAATTCGTAGGTGTTTTGTGTGTGTATACTCAGCTTGATGCATCTTGTCCACATTAAATTTCAGTGTGGATGTCACAATTAAATTCCAGTGTGGGTGCGCAGGCCATTTCTACAGCACATGCTGAGTATTGTAAATGAAATGAACATTTGCTAAGTTCTCCATTTAGATTTTTCATGTGTGCACTGCTGAGCTGCTCCATATATGTGCAGTAGCTATGTCTCTGGAATATTTGAACATTCCCAATCTGTTTACAGCAATAATTGTGTACAAATGACTTGCTATTCTTCTGGCCAGCAATGCAAAATTAAAATCTAGCAGTCAAATAGGAAAAAGGGCATATGGGGAACTGTGTCATCCTATTTTTGGTCAAACAGTAAGTGTATATTTTCTAATTTAACCATCCTCAAGCTACAGTAGCACTTAGCATCGTCATCCATCACTGGAACATCTGTAATAATTACTAACCTGGCAAGCCAAATTCACCCTACCGTTGACTTTGATAGAAATGCATAATAAAGAATTATACATGCTGTGTTTATCTCTTTGAAATCTGTGCATTATTCAACTTGAGCAGAAATACAAACATACACGTCAGTTATGTTTGTGAAAAAGCAATTGTGCAAACAATCCTAGTTGAAAGGATTGTTAAACATTTATTTGAAAACTATAAACTGGAGCCTTGGTAGATTTGTTGTTTTATTATTTGGATTTACTCAGATTTGGAGGAAGATAGAAAACATGATTCTGCCAGAACTATGGTAAACTTTAAAGATGTGATGAAACCTCAAAGAGGTAATAAAGGAGCAGGATTTGAATGATCATAGACCCTGTATGCCGTTGTATGGAAGTGAAAATTCTGCATTAGCTGTGAAATGTTGCTTCTGCTGTATTGTCATTCAGCTTAACCTTTCTCTTCCAAACTAGGGAAATTCTCACATTCTCCTATGCATAATCAAAACCCAGAAGAAATTGTTGTATATACCTGGATAGGGGGAGGTTGTAAAGCATATTTCAGAATGAAGTGGGTAGAGTGATCCTCTGTACCATCCACCACAGGGGCAGCTCATGCCAGTGAGTGGCTGACTGACTGCCTCTCTCCTGGCAGTAGAGATGTCGATTCTGTCCACCATTATTATAAGCCTGCATTTTTTAGTCAGCTAATGAGAAATTCTAATTAAAGGGCTGTTTCTGAATAAGCCTAGTGCAGAGCTTCGCTAAACTCCATGTCCATATGAAATATGAAACTCTTACGGGATTAGGAAATAAATATTTTTGTGCATTACTATACAGTTACAGGTCAGTTGCCCAGGGTGAGGAAATTAGGTCTATAAAACCTACTTGTCTGTGAGGACAACTAGGCCTGAGAGTTTCTTTCTCTGATTTCCGTGCTGTAACTTGACAGCAGTACATAATGCTGAATGTGGTACCACTGGCCTTTGCGAGGTTGAGCAACCCATATGGTTTGAGAGAGTACAGAATAAACGAAAGAGAACTGGACCTGGTGACCCAGAATTGGTACCCACTCTAGAAATTCAGCTGCAGGTTAATGTCTTTTATCCTGTTATTCTTCAATGTGATATATTTCAGTAAGAAGAATGATGAGTAGTAGGTTGTCTTCTTCAACCCTTACTGTCAGTGTTCTTATCTTTGGAATAATAATGTCTAAAAAATTTTCCTTTAGAGTAGCAAAGATTCTACAGGTGTTCTTTACAAAGAAAAGTGGAAAGATTTCTACTTCTGTTAGAGGAATATTATAACTTAAGAAAACTGCACGTTCTTTGTATTTTGGATTCCTTAATGTCATTAAGGTGATCAGAACTTTTCTCAAATGGGTACTCAGCCATTAACTTCCTAGGTGGGGTATCACAATGGTTAGATTTCTTAAGGACATTATGCAGTCCTTCTGTTCCTGCACAACTTGTGTTAAGACAATTGTGGTATATTCCATTCATCCTGGGATAGGTGAAGTTTCTATAGGATGAGCAGATTTTCCTGCTAAGCTTTTTGATGTCATATTTCCTACTAAAGGAAGACAGCCCTTCTGGTAATCATTCAATCTCACAGGAATAAATAAGTAAATATTCTTGGAAGTCCTGTTTACATTACTTCCACAGAGGCTGGGGTCACACTCAAGAGTCAGCATTATGCTTCAGTTGATACCACGTGGTTTACTTAGTTGATCAAATATAAGAACAACAATTATGTTTTCCAGCAACTTTGTATTTACAATTAATTTTCACTTAGTAGTAGAAGAGTAGTGAAATTAGTTTAAATTACTGCATTTCTCTTAAAATTAGAGTTGTCTACAGCATAGCTAGCTAAGACACTTGCTGGGAGTGTCAGAAGGGAAAGATACCTCAGTAAGAATGTTTATGTAGGTAGCCTGCTTTCACCAGTTCTTTACATGACATTTGTGTGATTACAGTAAGTAGATGCTAATTGCTTTACAAGAGTCATGCTGTTCCAGAATATGTGATGTATGTTTAGCAGTCCTGCTGATAACATGTTCCAGTGTAATACAACATGCAGTGATTTCTTGGAGTCTCACCTGTGTTCTTTGTTACCTTTGCAAGAAGAATCGGCACCTAAACCTTTCCTCCCAGTGACTATGTTAGTAGGTTTCATACTGAATTAGTTAACTAATTATTAGCTGATTTCAGTCATCGTCACCAAGTCAGAGTACAGTGTAAAGTTCATGCAGCTTCTTGCAGAAGCAGTTTTAACCTAGTACTAAGTAGAACTATTTGGGGATTAGTTTACATAAAAGACAATTTCATGGTAGAGTAACCTAAATTGAATGCTTTTATAGCAGAGCAATACAGTTTTATGATCAGTAAGGCTCTGACGGCCTATTTCTGCTACATGTTACCACTTGTCAGTCTGCAATATCCAAGAAGAATCAGGTAGTCAGAGCTGGAACTTATCAGGGATTTGTACTAGAAGAAATTCTCATTTATCTCAAGATGTCAGTGACTTTATAACCTGTATTGATCATATATATATATACACACATATATACATGCACAAAATTTGAATATATATGTAAGGTGTCCTCAGGTCATAGGTAAGGTATATGAGGTCCTTCAGAATCTGAGGGTCAAGAAATCCTTACCTCATCCAGTCGGTCACCCACTCATCAGAACAGTTATCATACATAATACTACAGTGAGGAAGGACTGTTACCGTAAAACAACAAGCAGTTTGTTACCCTGATCACCTAAATGTCACGTGAGGAAATACGAAGAGTATAGCTTACCCACAGGAACCTTATTGGAGCATCTTCCCCTTTTTTCCATAGAGGGAGTCATTTTGGAGTTCCTGCCCTGGGTCTGCTAAGTGGGGACAACATCAGATGTAAAATTGCCGTGCTCTGAGGGGTTTGATATAAACATGAGGCTATTGGCAGATAACTTAAATGTCAGGCAAAAGTAGAAGGCAATGCAGAGGCTACAAGAGCGGGTCTTTAAGATCTCAGACTAGGAAGTGGGGAGCTGTAGATGCAGCTGAAATATCTCTGTCCAATGGAAAGAGGGCAAGCGAAAGTGCTCTGGTAGTCACGGCCAGGTGATGGAGTGTGTAAGAAATAAATCTGAGATATGCATATACTTTAAATTTTATGTTACTTTTTTTCATCAACTAACATATGAGTTTGGTCTCTCATTGATAATTTATCATGTGGCAGTACCCATATATTTCTACTTTTGCTATTCATAGGGCTAATTTACTTTACCACTCTTACTCACTTTTCTAATGTTAACTCCCCATCTAGTGTTAATGCACAGGCTGTTAGTATCTTCTTATAGATTATCTCCTAGTGTTTACCAAAACTGAAATATATGAGCAATACTGTAACATATGTTCGAATGCTGCTACATTATCTCACACCTCCTGTCCTCATTGCAAACAGTCAAATATTCTGTTTATCGCTTTAAAGTATAAGAGTATGAGATTTCTATCAGCTACTAATGCCTTCCAGCTCTTTTTTCATTATGCCCTATTTTTTCTCAACATCACAAACAGTTGGGGACCACACACAGAGAGGAACAGACAGCAACATTCCCAAGTTGCCTATTTATTGCTTCTCTCTGTATCTTACTGCAAAGCAGGTTATACTGCTGTCTCTCTCTCTTTCATGCTGTTCATTGTAATTTTTCAACTCTTATTCACATTTTCTGTCTCCTTTCATCCTTTGCCTTTGTTCGGTCCGCTCATGTGCCATTCTGCTTTACGAAAAGGGTAGATATCTATTACTTCTCCTGATCAGCAGATCCCCCATTGCTTGTTTCCCTTCTAAAGGGGAAACAAGCCCTCAGGCCTCTCTTGATGGAGAGAAGAACCTCAGCCGTTGCTGCTACCCATAAATTCAGGCCGTAGCAACAGCTGTGCACTGTTAATCTGAAGTTTCCCAAACATTCTTAATTTAGCTTATTTTTTGGAGGAAGGAAATCCATAGGCTTACATGAACTATATAGTGCCTCAACGGTTCTCCTTTACAGCTAATTAAAATTGTACATACCATTGAATGATTAGCTTCTGTTTTTACTCCCCCACTGTAACTTTGTTTGTTTACTTATTTCCATGTGCAAGAATATGTACAAGAATATTTTAAAAGGTTCTTTTTGTTTGCTCATGACCTACTTCTTCATATCTTCCAGGCAGCTAATGTTCCATATACAGTAGGTTAACAATTCCTTTTAAGTATTTAATTGGATTAATTATTGGTATATGTGAAACCAGAGCTTGACCTTGCCAAATTCATAAGGCAAGTGCAGTTTTAAGCATATTGGGGTCCTGATTGCATTTGAAAGTAACTGAATAAGATTTTCATAAATACCAGCTTACTGATGATTACAGTTAACTATGACTAAATACACTTGTATAATTTTTGATAGTTTAATCATCAGGATATAGTAGAATTCTATAAAGTGGTGATTTTTTCCCTGTTGTTGTATAGAAAGTGCCTTCTGAAAATGACATGTGCATTTATAAGAATCAAAACAAACAGGTCATAACACAAAGACAAGAGAGACTGTTCATTTTGGTTATTCTTTTATTGTCCCATGTAGGTCATTTCAGTATTTTGTGCTACATAAAATACGATTTGAAACAGAGATACTAACACAAAAGTAGATCTGAATAGACTCTGAAGAATGGCTATGAAAACCATAAATGCTGGGAATGATGGTGAATGATCAATGAAATATGTAATGAAGAGTTTGGGTTGCATATTAACCAGAGGGAGAAACCAGGAGCATATAAAGTAGATGTTTACATGCAGAAAACAAAACAGAACAAAACTCCCAAAACCTGATCATGTTCAATCATGAAAAAAGGCTTAAAAACCATGGCTGTTGATCATAGACTATGCTATATTTCCATATTTCCATTTTCTTTGGAATCTTTTAGGGTTTTTTGTGTTAATGGATTTGGATGTTCAAGAATCTAAAAAGAAGACAGAATCAAGGCCAGTGTGTGATAGCAAAAGCAAATATAGAAGAGGAAAACCACTTTGATTACCAAGAAAAAAAATGGAGTGAATGACCACTGTGCATAAGAGAGTCTCATGTAATAAAATTGCAAAAGTATGTCCAGATCATAGATGCCTAGACCATGTCACCTACTTCAAAACATTGCACAAAGCAGCTGAAACCCACTGAGGTGCTATTTTGATGGGAAACTAGTCTTTGAAGAGACATCATGTATCATGTTCTGCTCAGTTCTTTCTAAATTAATAGCTAGGTGGAACTCACAGCTGGTGGACAACAATTCATTCAAAGAAAATCGAGGAACCAGGAAAGATGTTTTTGGAATAAGATAGGTGGAAGAATAGAAACCAACTACTAAACCACAAGGCATGGGATCAGTAGAAGTTAATTTGTGTACCTGGAACATTTTGCTGGGGATGATAGAATTTAATGTGTCTTTAGGAGAGAAGAAAGAGAGGAATCAGCAAACATGAGTTAATTATCTACTGTGTTTTACTGCTCAGCTGGAATGGGAGAGGAGTCTTCCCTTAGTCAGTAATTGTGGGTCAGCTGGCAAGAAGTTACTTGGAAAGCACAGGAATTCAAAGTCTTAAGAGTGACTGTCTGTGAGTAAACAAACAGAACTGAATCAAATGAACACCCAACCATCTCATCATTTACCCAGGGATATGAATGTCTGCTCCACTCAAAGGATAGATTTTCTGATTAAAAGTGTTAGCCCCCCTCCCCAATATTTACCCTTAGTCCTTGCACAGATAGTGTCCAAAGACTTAACAGTATTTTGTTGTGTTCTGCAACAGTTTTCGACAGTTAACTGCTCTAGTCCATGGCCTGACAGACTGCTGCATGTTCCAGCCAGTGCAGGCATAGATCTTTCAGAACTGTATAGAAGCAGGTGGCAAACAGGGGACATACAAATGCTTTCACTATTATATGAGGTCAGTGGCATCCCTTTTACGTGTGCTTTTAGGGTGACTGTGCTCTACAGTGTCCAAGTTAAAAATCAGGAAAACTCAACCTTGAAAGTAATTTAGGAAATAACTTCTCTTTTTGAAACAAACAAACAAACAAAATTCTAAAATAATAATTGAAGCCCTCGCTCATGATAGTCAGGGGTTTTTTTCATGTATTCCCACAATGTGAACAAATTCGGGAAGGGAGGGATCAAGAAGTCATACAATTTCAATGTGTCCCATGAAGAAACATCAGTCCTCTAAATCTAACATACACAGATATTTTATCTTCCCACTGTGTCTTTCAAAGGTGTGCATGATTCAGCACAAAATAAATGAGAGGCAGATAGAGAAATATGTAGTTGAAAAACGTAGATACAGAACTGACCGTTCTACATAAATTCACACTTCAAAGTGGCTCATAGTTACTGCTATTTGTTACTTCTGAAGCATTTTTAAAATACTGCAAGTTGTGCTTGAGTATAATCTGTGATCTAGATACAGTAGTGAACTTCAATCAGAGCCAATTACATGAAGATTTTCAAAAGTTCTCCACAGGAGATAAAGGACTGAGCTCTATAACAAAATCTATCCTCACATTAAATCATGCTTTGTAATTGGTGCAGATCCTTGCATTCTCCTACCTTGGAGCAGAGTTTTGGATAGATGGGTGGTTAATGTGTTCTTAAACTCTCATCTTAATGATTGCCAAGTCATTAATTCATTGTGATACACAGAACCCTACCCTTGACCTGGGAAGGGTTAGAGTGATGTTCGTGTATTAATCTTTGTATGTTGTATAAACACGTACCTTGCCTTCCACTTTGTGCAGGCCAGTATGTGGCGTTAATACTTCGCAGCTCATTACTGACTTTTAGCTGAGATCACACATTATGGCAGTTAATAACTTCAGGAAAATTAATAGTTTGGGTGTCTCAGCTTCCCAGCTTTGAAGAACAAATTTTTCAGGATATATTTGATAGGAAATGCTATCTGTTGTTGAAATGTATTTTGTTAAAATCAGACTGGTTTCTTAAAGCCTTGTATAAATGTGGTTTCACTGGGAAAGGAATGAAACAGAAGCAAATAAGGAAGTTGGATGAAAAGGTGTCCACGGTGTGATTAGTAAGTCTAAAGCATTAACTCTTCAGCTACCTTCTGTGTTATAAAATCCTACGAATTAGTGATGGAAAGGTCACATTTATCTTCCTCTACCGATGTGAAATTTTTCTTCCATAATATATTCTCGGTTGTGTTATTTAATAGAGTTTTAAATGAATTTAGCTTTGACGCTTCAGCATTTAGATTGTACGCTTTCTTTGTTCTGTGCCTGTATGCTCAGTACTACTAGAAGGATAAAATCAAAGGTGAACTTGATCTTAACTGTACTAATATATCATTCGTGACATAGGAAGGAAATGTAAGGCTATGTTGATCTTCTGTTTAGAAGCATGAATGGAAACCAGTCTTTTTATTACAAGCACAAATGAGAAGCAACTCCTTAGAAATCCAGTGATAGCCAATGACCAAGCCTGTGGCTGAGCTTACTTTGCTCTGCCTGGGAACAGGAGTCACTGGGAATCTCCCACCAAATTCTCACTCTCTGGTTGCCTGGAAGATTTTCCTTCAGATTTATAAAAATTTTTTTACTAAGATCAGCCTAGTTTAGAGGCCCAAAAAGTATGCATTGTAAAATAATAAAATTTGATAGGACACCTCTCTGAAGATGACTGTTCACAGCTGTCAGTTTTAGCATCCCGCTGCAGTATGTGACACTCGCCCACATGCACAGAGCTTTGCATGTAACTTTCACAGCACTTGCCAATCCTCTAGGTCCTTCAGCTTTATTTTTTTTTTTATCTTTGTATTGAGACCATTCACTTTTGGAGGCGGAAACACAACAAAGCACTTTGCCCATCTAAGCAGTCTGTCCAAAGGTGTGTGTCATTCTCTCCTCCAGCTTTCACAGTGGCAAGTGTCCTTACTAAGCTTCACAACAGCAAAAAACACCTTCAGAAACTCTGTCTGCAAATGCTGAGATGCACAGGTGTTATCAGTGAGCCTACTAAATGTTAGATTCTTGTAGATACTGTGTTTATCAAAGCAAAAAAGAAGCAGTTTATTTGTCTAACCTCTGAAATTACTGACACTTTATCTTCAAAATGTTATATTCTACAGGATTCTGCTAACATTTAGCTATGTATAACATGACAGTCATCCCCTTTTAAAAATTAAATGCCTAATTAGTTAATATGATTTTACAAAACTGGAAACAGTTTTTTATAAAGCAAAAACAAATTAATGAGAACTTTTATTTTTCAGTAATTCATTGCCCACTTAATTAGCCCATAGTTGTATATATAGGTTGCTTACTTGTAGCTTCATTAGTTTATGAAGTGCTGCGCTATTTGTGATGCTTACAATATGCTAAACATTATAAACAGAAATTTGAAGAAAAAAACTCAACTGAGGAATTTTTGGTATAAAGAGTCCTCTTTGGCTTTAGCTCCACCAGACATCTTTCCTGGCTGAATTTTGTATTGAACTTCATGTTACGCTTTCAGAATATTTTAAGTTGCTGAGGGTTGTTGATTGGTATAGATAGATAGGTAGATATAGTTATAGATATATAACAGATGACTTGAACTTTGGAGGTCATCACTTCCCATCAGTGATGAAAATGTAAGCGTTGTAGCTTCATGTGCCTTATTTCGTAGTCCTCCACAATTTAGTCATAAATTGACCACAAGAAGATGTAGTGATGCTGTTCTGACATGCACTGAATGATCTTGGATGCTAAATAATCCTACGTAGGTCTGTTACTTAGACAATCTGGTATATCATACAACCGTAGTCAAGCACAGAGGAAACACCAAACTACAGAAAATAAATGCTTTGTAAAACTTCATTTGACACCACCTTAATTTTTGAGCTACTATACAGATAAAGAGTTGAACAAGTTGTAGCTCTAGTAGCCAGCTTTCAACCAAGGTCCGACATTATGCTTCCTTTATTCTCACATGAGAATTCATTCATTCTTCCATTATCCTCACATGAATTTACTACATTTATGTAAGGCAGGGAGAAGCATGATTTCTAAATAGGATTGCACTTCTATAGAGTACAATAAATGGCTAGAGTCCATGTAATTTAATTTTCAGCAGTTCTAGTCTGAAACAAAGGGAGTTGGAACGTATTCTCAACTCAGGCTTGACATCTGCTTTCTAATATTGTTTCATGCCTGCTTGTCAAGTCTTCCAACTAAGCCTTGTAGATTATTTTCAGCAAATGAAAGAAACAAATTTATTAGGTTAAGAATAGGCTCTTGTTTGATAATTACAAACTAATATGCTTTAAATAATCTAGAAATTATGAGCTGTCATTTACTCACTAACAAAGTGCGTTTTCTAAAGATAGAATGAGATAGATGGATTAATCACAGTACGTGCCCAAAACTAAATTATTTGCTAGGTCACATTGTTGAACATATTTTTTAATATGGCTAGTGCTTTCTAAGTAATATTTGCAGAGCTTTCTGTAGTAGCCTCCTATGGCAGACAGTACTGTTCAGAAAAGTCAAGCGTCATTGATAAATTAGCAACATGTAGTAGTCATCTCAGATGGTAAATTCTTTTTCCTTTCCCTGTCCTACCAAGACTTCCCTGCACATCAGGTGGAAATCTAGAGAAAAATGTTTTCCTTATAGTTTGCTTTTAGCCTCAGTCCAATTGTGTGGTCAGTTCAATAGCATAATTGCCCTCTCTTTGTTTACCATGACCCAGCAGAATAATATCAGTTGCTATGCTCTCAGATGATACAGGATATCTGAAACTAATTCTGTTTTTAAGTTCTGTGTTTGGATTTATTCTTCCTTGTTTATTTTTACATTTCCTTTGGAATTATTCTCATGTTAAAACCCAATGTAAATTCTAAATTCAGTAATAGCATGCTTTATGTAGTGCAATTCCAGGATCATAGAATCATAGAATCATAGAATGGTAGGGGTTGGAAGGGACCTCTAGAGATCATCTAGTCCAACCCCCCTGCTAAAGCAGGTTAGCCTAGAGCAGGTTGCACAGGAATGCATTCAGGTGGGTTTTGAATATCTCCAGAGAAGGAGACTCCACAACCTCTCTGGGCAGCCTGT